>PISX010001073.1:0-206432 GCA_004024625.1 Mellivora capensis
CACCCACCTGTCTATCCATCCATCCATCCATCCATCCACCCACCCACCTGTCTACCCATCCATCCATCCATCTATCCATCTATCCATCCATCCATCCACCCACCCACCCACCTGTCTACCCATCCATCTATCCATCCAACCATCCATCTACCCAACCGTCCATCCCTCCATCCACCCACCCACCTGCATATCCATCCACCCATCCATCCACCCATCAATCCATCCATCCATTCACCCACCCACCCACACAACCATTCATCCACCCACCCACCCACCTACCTATCCATTCATCAGACACTTGTTGGGCACCTGCCAGGTGCTAGCCAAGTGCTCAGAGATTTTTGTGAACTGTGGGTGATAAATACAAGCTGTAAACTACACGCTAAACTGTGAGAGTTTGCAGGTGAGCTACCACTTGCCCTGTCACCCCCAGCCACAGGGTGAGGCAGGATTTATTTTTAAAGAGGAAAATACCATACAACCCAGAAATTCCAATCCTATGAACTAAGAGACGTAAATAATTCACTCAAGAAAGAACTGCACCAGGTATCAAATAGGTCCACAGACACCCATGCTCACAGCAGCCTTATACACAACATCCGAGCAGTGGGAACAGCCCAAATGTCCATCAGTGCATGAACAGATAAACAAATCGTGGTCTATCCATACATCGGAATATTCAACCATGAAAGGAAATGAGGTACGGACACGGGCTGTGGACCACCTGGATGGGCCCCCACTACAAACCACAGAATATTCTGGTTCACTGCCGTGGCAGCCAACATTCCCACTATGTCAGATGGGAAAAATGTGTGGCAATTCTATTTCATATTGTTTTCCGCAAGATGTGTCAACAGCAGACAAAGAAAAGAGAACAAAAACCATGGGTCTGATGAATGTTACCAAACATTTGATGTCTCCCTGGCAGGGGAACTTAGGGCTCCAATCAGATGGCTATAAACTGGCCAATATAATAATGATTTTATTAATGATTAATGTTTAGATAGTATTTACCATAAATCAGGTATTGGACAAAGAAACCGCATGCTGTCACTTCCTTTGTGCCATTAATTCCCATCTGAAGCTGAGAAAACTGGAGCCCTGAGGTCACCTCAGGGTCACACAACATTCACGGTCACACAACAGGTGATATGGAGCCAGCTTAACGCAGCCTGCATGGTATCCATCGCTATGTGACATGCTGGGCTCGAGGAGGGAAAGGAACATGGAGGAACATGCCCAATGTTGAAACTATGTCACTAGAGATGGTGCTCAAGAAAGGATAATTGTGGGCCATGCCCAGTGTTGAGCTCCTTGGCCCAGAGCCATCCTGCCATGTGCACATCCATCTATCCACCATCCAGCCACCACCCATCCATCCATCAACCATCCACCATCCATCAACCATTCACCATCCATCCATCATCTACCATCCATCCATCATCAACCATTCACCATCCATCCATCATCATCCATCCATCCACCCATCCATCCATCAACTATCCACCAACCATCATCCATTCACCATCTATCTACCAACTATCATCCGTCCTTCTATTCATCCAGTAGCAATCACTGAGCACCTACTAAGTGCCAGTCCCTGTATTACACACAGAAATGTAGCCATGGCCCAGAACCACTGCCTGGCAGTGTCCACACTCTAACACTTTGCACTTGCCTTGTGTCCCATGGGTAAGATCACATGCATACCCATACCCATGTATTCATGTGGTTGTCACTGATGCCCCTTGACTCCCACCGTCCCTTTCTGTCCAGACACCCCTGCTCCTGCACTCCCACTTTCTCATGGCCCAACAAAAGGCCCATTCTGCTCCCGAAGACAAAGCCATGAGTGAAGCAAGATAATATGGTAGCCGTGAGCTTGACTGAAAGGAGGTGGTGCTCATTCTGCACATGTCAGAACCACAGGCACAGGCAAGGAAGCCATGTCCGCCATCCCCTCTGTTTGGTAAAGGTGTGTGAGCCCCTTCCCTGAGCCGGACATAGAGTAGGCTAGACATGGAAGGCTGAGAGGATGTGCCTCTCAAAGTCACTGGGCGTGGCTCCCCAGGTGGCCTCCCAGGGTCTAGGACGCTAAGTGCCAGCCCCATGCGCGGCTCTGAGGTACAGGATCCATTGCCCTTGCCTGGCCTGTCAAAGCTTCTGTAGGGCAACTGGTCCAGAGATGGGGTGAGGTAGGGGTGAGGTAGGGGTGAGGTAGGGGTGACGCAGTGGCGGCACAGGGTGACAGTCTTAGAGTCCAGAAAAGGTGCATCCTGCCTGGCCCCTGAGACATGGGTCCAAACTATGTGGCCCCCAACTTGGGTTTGAAGACCCTGAAGGTGGGCGAGGAGCTCAGAACTTGCCCCAAGCAGACCCGTCTCCGCACAGACGGCTCTGAAGAGAGTCCCTGGAAGACACTCCCGGCCCCCCTCCCCCAGCCCTTCCACCGGCAGAACCGCCTCCCTCCCCCATCTCTCCCTTTCCCGTCCTCGCTCCCTCCTCCCTGTCCCTCTCCACCTCAACTTCTGTCCCCCTGGGTGTCAGAGGCTCCTGGCCCGCGTTGTAAACTCTCCCGCAGACAAGAGCCATGTGACAGGACCAGTGAATCAAACCACTCAGTTTTATTAAAGCAACACAATTTCCAGTTCAGATTTTATCCAATTCAAATAAAATACGTCCTCCGTCTTTCTGCTGGCAACCTGACACCTGAATGTGCGTTCCCCGGATACGGTCTCCAGAAGGGAGAGGAGGCTCGGGGGCCTTTGGGGGTGGCCGTGGCAGCCAGCACCTGCACTCCCCTCCATCGAGCCACCGGCACAGGGGACCCCAGGTGTCTGGTAAAGGGCCTGCCTCCCCAGGAAGCCCAAGTCCTCGGGCCATGGCCACGTGTGGCACACCTGTGTCCCTGTACCCCAGAGCGCCCCACCCAGAACCAGGCTTCACAGGCCCCCCCACGGTGGCCCAGGCTGCTCCCAACACCAGGCAACGAACAAGGCTAAAGGCTACAGCGTAAACACCAGGAAGAGGTACAGGGCCGAGCGCTTCCTGCGGACTCACCAGAGCTCTGGAACCTGAGGGCATGGTCGGCGCTGACCTGACCCTCCCCGCCAGCCCTGCTTCCCTGCCTGCCTCGCCCACTCCCCACATGGCTGCGGAGGGAGCATGTGGCAGCGGCAGGTCACCTCCGGGCCCTGCAAGCACGAAGCCCCCGTTGTTCCCAGGACCCACCTTCCTCTGCAGGCTCCTAGGCTTATAGCAAATCCTTTCCCCACAAACCTCCGAGGGGGTCTCCACACCAAAGAACATGTGCCCCTTTGTTCCGAGGGTGCGGGTCTCAAAGGACAGGGATCCGCCCATCCCTGTGTCTCTGTGAGAAGGGGAAACAGGCATGGGTTCGAGCCTCTTGGAAGCCGTCGTCCGGAGCTCCTGCCGCCCCCCTCCCACCTCTCCCCTGCACACACAGGAGTTGTGTATGCAGGTTGGCCTGTCAAATACCCATGTGCTCCTTGCAGAGAAGCTGTCCCCCATGGACCTTTCTCTGGTTGGGACCAGACACAACCTGAGAATCTTTGTCAACCCGGGGCTGCGGGAACCGCTGCCCCGTGCCTTGGAGACGGCCCGCCCGTGGATCTCACATGTGCCACGCATGCTCATGGCGTTGTGACTGTTCTGAGAGCATTTTCATGATGCTTCCTGGGGCAAAACAAGCTCCAAGCCACAGACCCCGAGAGCTGCTCGGTGCCCCCCCTTTCCCAGCAGAGCCTTTCTCCGTAGCTGCTGATGGGAGATGCTGGGGGCCTGGCACAAAGACTCCTGCTGCCCACACTCCAGGCCCTTGGAGCCCAGGAGGCAGGGTCAGCGGGACAGCCCTGAGTGAGGCGTGCCTGCGTTCTGGGGAGATGAGGCGGAAGGTGGGAGCTGGGGGCCGGGATGGGAGGCCCACCCACGAATACGAGAAGCACACCTAGCGAGGCCACTAGCCTGCAGCTTCTGGGGGACCCAGCCTGGGCCTTCAGGAGCCGAACGCCAGCGTTGTGAGGCTGGCCAAGGTCAGAGCTGCTGGCGGGTCCCCTGCCTCTCTGGAAGCAGTGAGGGCAGCCCAGGATATTTGCAATCCAGCTGTCCTCTTGGGTCCGGGGAGACTCTGACGAGGAACCCTCAACCAGCCTGGCCTTGACCTTGGAAGAGTCAGGAGCCCCCTGCCCTGAAGGCAGCCTAGCAACCCCCAAACTTGAAGACTCATGACCCGCTTGTAGCCTCTGGAGTTTTCTGGGTGCGTGTGTGTGCGCACGGGCACGGGCACACGTGTGCACATGCAATGCAGTGGATGACCTTCACGTGACCTTCTAGGCTGGCTGACCCACTCATGAACAGAAACAGAAAGAGAGCCTTTGTCCTTGGGGACCCTTAGGAGAAAGTGAAGGGACGTTATCCCCTCTCGCCACGGGGCTATCAGGAGTCGTGGGGCGACAGAGGGCGGCAGCGGACAGCAGGCCTGGGGCAGGAGTGCCCAAGAGAGGCCGAGTGCAGGAGAGCCTGGGGCTCACACCCTGGCCCAGCAAGGGACGGAGTGAAAACAGCGGGTGCGGGCTGTTCTGGCAGGGGGTCCAGGCCACCACTGGGCCAGCTGCGGGCCTGGGGCCCAGACGTGGACTCAGGTGCCGCCTGCACCCCCGAGGGTCTGCGCTCACGTAAAGGTGGCCGGGGTGAAGCCACGGTTGTTGTCCACACAGACGTTCTACTTGAACTCCACGGGGGCCAGGCTGCTCTTGGGCAGAGCCACAGGACAGTGACTCTGGAGCCCCCCACTCTGTGTCCCCCGTTCTGAGGCCGACCGCCGTTTCCTGCCCCTACACACTTATGTCCGCCACGTGCCAGGGCAGCAAAGCTCCGCCCAGCCCCCAGAAGCTTCTTGCTGCGGTGCCCGGCGGTCAAGAAGGCCACTCTGCTCCGCGGTGCAGCCTCGACACCCCAGGCGACTGTGGGCGCCCTTCCCCTGCAGAGGACAGCCTGGCATCAGGCCCTGGGACGCGACGGGGCATGGGGGAGCCTCGGCCCTCGCCGAGCCGGGAGCATTTTGCTGAGGGAGTCAGTTCTGCTCTTCCAATAATGAGCTTTCATCCAGCATTTCTGCTACGGGCCGAGGATATTGCAACGTCTCCGCTGGGGGCCGCAGCGCCGGAAACTGGAGTCTGCCCCAACGAGGGCACCTCCCTACCTGGCGCACCCCTGCAGCCGCCCGTGCTCCCCTCCCATGGCCCTGAATGCAGCCTCCCTCCTCTCAGCAGAACTCCTGGGCCCCCGGGGAGCAGCCCTGCCTCCACGGCCCCCACACCATGACCCCCCCTCCAACCCACACAGGCCCTGTGGGGACCCCCGCCACACAATCGGCTTTCCCTGTGGGTTCTGCCATCTGACCTCAGCGCACCTCATGCCCTGAGATGGGACCACGCAGGCCATTCGAGAAGGGAGACACTTCTTGATCGAGATGGCAGCCCACGTGGTCGGCAAGCACACCATCCCTGCAGCCAAATCGAGAAACTTTCTACTTCCAGCCACCAGCAGGCTCTGGTCACAAACCAGCGGGGCCTGGCGCGCGTCCGGGTGCCCACGGCCCGGTGCGTGGCCACCTGCCGCGTGGGGAGGCCCAGGGCCCCAGCCCGGCTCTCACGGGACGGGGGGGAGGGCGGCGGGGAGACCAGCACACCGAGTCGCCACCCCAACCCCAGAGGCATCGAGCCACGCTTTCCTCGACTGAGAGGACGCAGCATCGGACTCGGGGCTGCTGGGAGAGTGGGAGCCCCAGCCTCTGTGACCAGGGGTGGGGGCAGGACCGCCTGGGCCCAGCAAGTGACTCAGAGCGGCAATGTACACACGGAGCCCCAGGGATGCATGCGGCGACGGACCACCGCCATCCAGCCGGCTAAGCGTTCTTCCCCAGGACGCGTGGTGGGTTCTAGCCACCATGTCCCACGCACAGTGGCCAGGGGACACTGGGGTGCCCTCATCCTCGGTGCCCCGGAGACTTCACAAGTGCAGTCGTCACACGTATTCCATTGTTCATGTTCTTGGGATCCACACAAGTCACGTCTAAAGTCGTGTTTGGCATTGTTCAGCCATGACGTGCACGTGACGGAGAAGAGAGGCCCCACGGCAGAGGAAGTAACTGTTTCCCTGGTTTTCGGGGGACCCGTGGAGTCTGAGCGAGTTGAACACTCTCTGGGCAAGTGTCAAAGACGTACTTCCACGTGGTGGGAAAGCACTCCTGCTGGCCCCAGGTGCCACCCGGCCCCGCGTCCCAGTCTGTGACCTTCCCTACCACGTGACCACCTCCGGTCCCCCTACAATGATCACCTGCGCCATCAGTCAGAGCCTACCCCAGGGTGTGGAGAGGCGTGTCTGCTCACACACGCGTCTCTATGACAGGGGCACGGTGGCTGGGGGCGGGGCGTCACGTCCCAGCCACTGGCCGCCACGACTAAGGGTCAGCTTGGTGAAGTTGGAGAGGGGACACCTTGTCCCCAGACTGAGGGACGGGACAGCAGAGCCAGTCACCAGGCCCTGGCTGTTGGGCGCACCTCGTCCAGAGCCCCTGAGACACTGAAGGGCCCGGGTCTCCCCACGTTCCTGCCAGTGGTGCGGGACCCTTCACTCCAGACGCTCAGCCGCCAGTCCAGCCACGAGGGCCACGCTTGCCACGTGGGCAGCACACGAGTGAAGCGGCCCAGTCCTTCTCCCCCTGGACTCAGGGTGGAGAGCCTGTGGACACCGGGCTGACTGGGGGGAATCTCTGCGCACAAGGGACATGTGCTGTGTGACAAGGAGTAAGGAGCCTGGGAACCGCTGCACGGAGCCGCGGGGCGCCAACCACCGTGGCGGGGACTGGGTCCTTCCCTCGCCCACCGCGGGCCTGTGCACGTGCTTCATCCCCCCAGGACACCACTGTGATCTGTGAAAGACGACGACGAGCCCTGCCTGGCGGGAGCGTCCTGAGGACGGAGTGTGACGGTGGGTGCAGCTCACGCCGTGGCCCTGGCACCCGGGGGGCCCGGGCAGATGAACAACTGCCAGAACCAGCAGCACCTCCAGCAGCAGCACCACCACCAGCTCCGTTACCACCGCCCCCTGCGTGACCTCCGCCGCCACCGCGACCAGCAGGCCACCAGCGTGGACCCCGGACAAAGGCCCCCAGTGTCTCCTGCGGGAAGGGCTGATGAGCCCCTCCCTGGCTCGCGCGGCCAGCAGCCCTATCGTGAGACACATGGACACAAAGATGAAGAAATCGTGTTTCTGACCACAAGTCTCAAGCTTTAACACTTCCCCAGGAGGTGGCCCCAATGGCCGAGTGACCAGCCTCCAGGGTTCAAGGGAGGCCTGCTGGGGTGGCTGGCCTCAGAGCTGGGCCCCGCTGGAGGAGGTGGGTGCCACAGGTTCACATCCGTACCCTGCCTCTCCGGGGTCCTCCCTTGGCCAGCATGCCATCCACATCCCCTGGAGGAGACTCTCCAGCCCTGGGCACCAGCTCCCTCTCCACCCCGCCTTGCCCGTCCCAGGCTCAGCCTCCGTGGGACACGGTCCACACCCGCGATCACCTTGCCCTCGGTCCCGCACACATTATCGTAGCCCCGCATCACACTGCAGTCGCTGACGGGCTCAGCACACGCCGACCCCTCCACCTTTTCCGTAGGAAATGCTGCCCCACCCCCCCCGATCTACACTGGCACAACTGGTTGTTTGGAACTCAGGTGCAGAAACCCACTTTCATCCCACCGGATTTCATTTCCTTGGCTCCAGGGCACGGTCCTAGCCTAGAAGACCTTTCTGAGCCTTATCTGTCAATCCAGAGAGCAACTGGGCATCATCTGTGACAGTCGGGTTTGGCTGGAGTCATTTGACGTGGCCGCGGGGGATGGGGGGACGGGGGGCACTGGGGGGCAGTTTGGAGGCCAGGCGGCTCCGTGACCCACCCTCACTGCAGGCCGCCGTGCGAGGGGTCAGGCATCCTGACCGAGGGCCACGCACTGTGATTGCAGCCCGGGTCCCGGGCTACACCCCAGAGCTGGGCTCTCCCGGCTGCAAACACCCATGACTAGGCCTGGCAGAGACAGGCTGGGTTGGCGCAACTCACGGGGATAATCTGTGCTCCCCAACTCCTGAGAAGTGGCTTCCAACACAGCCCCCCAGAAGCATGAGCTGTAGGCAAGGAAGGCCCAGCTCTGGAGAGGGCCGTGTGCGCCCAGAGGAAATCCTATCCTCCAGGAATTGTAGGCCCCAAGGAGGGCCAAGAGTTCTCCCAGTGTTCTTGAGGCCCGGGTCCCAGCTGGTCACTGCCAGACCCTTCTCCAGGGCGTGCTTGTGGGCACAGACTATTGGAATGGCCGCAGTGGACAGAGGCCACCTGGAGAGGCCTGGAAGTTCCAGTGTGGACCAGAGAGCAGTGGCTCCAGGTTGAAAGTGAACAGCACCAGGGCCTGGGGTGGCTGGGGCAGGAAGAAGGGTCACTCTGAAGGGCACTCACAGGCCTTGGGGCCCAGGGGCCACTTGGAGAGTCACCAACAAAAGGCAAGTTAGCACGCAGAGGTCTGTCGGGCTGGAGGGCAAGTCATCTAAAGGGAGGACAGAAGTCTGACGTCAGAGCCCCAATGCCCCTCACTCTCCACCTGAGAACTGGAATGTCCTTCTGATCCAGGATGTCCAGACCTGGGCCCAAAGTCTGGCCCCGCACTTCCCTGCTGTACAACCTTGGGCAGGTGGCTTTGCCTCTCTGGGCTCCAGGTAGCCCGTGAGCACTGAGGAGCCAACGAAACACGCAGAATCGTCCGGCAATTATCAGGAGGCCGCCGGCCGTTAGGGATGGAGGTACCTCCTTAGCGCTGGGAGGGGTGTTACCAGTATCTGCTTTTCCAAACAGAACAGAAGGAGGACGTTTGGAGGCACAGCCACTGCCTAAACAAGCCTCCCAGCGCGGCCCAGTGCCCGGCCCCCTGGACGCCCAGGCCGCGCCGTGCAAACCTCACAGGGCCTGTCCTTCCCGGTGCTGGGAGCTTCCGTACAGATCCGGGGTAGCACGGTGGGAAAGTGAGTCTGCACTCGCCCTTCCACGTGCTCAGAGAACACCCTCCGAAAGGCGCTCACACAAGCAGCAGAGGCCCCCCCACGCCCCCAACACAGGGACATGTGCTTAGGAAAGGGGCACCTGGCAGATGCCCGTAGACGCCCCAGTACAGGATTCTCTTTGTCCCAAGGTGATGTTCCCCCCCTGGAGGCCCAGGGATGCTGAAGGTCCATAGCCGGCCTGGGGAGCCCCTCTGCCACCCACGGCCCCCCCACCAGCCGGGTGATCTCGCGGATGTCCCTGCCCCCCTCCAGCTCTCACATCTGCAACACAGGGACGGGAATGATGGTACTAACCCTTGTCATCACAACCACCATGGCACACGCCCATCCCCTCCCCCAGCGTGGTCCTGAGAGTCTGACAACTTGCAGCCTTGGACAGCTCGCTGGGTGAGGAGGGACACCCAGTGCTCCCCAACACTCACAAGCCTGGCGCCCCACCTACCGCAGGAGGAGACGGAGTCCCAGGCTAGCCCCAAGCCGTGCGAAAGTAGGGAGAGGCCAGGGCAAGGCTGAAGCCTCCCCAGGCCCCCTGACAACAGGCAGCAGTAAAGAAAAAGCCCCCCCAACACACATACCGGGGCCCCCTGTCCTCCGGTCACCCACAGGGGCAGCTCCCAAGCTTGGGCACCGCTGCCAGCTGGCTCCCAGGGCTCTGCACCCAGAAGCATGGGCCACAGGGTCCGGCCCCTCCAGGAAAGCCACCGGCCCTCCCCCCGTCCACGGATGGGCCTGTCCCTGCCACAGCCCTGCAGGTGACCGAGATGACATGCCCTCCCTGGAGCGCCAGCACCAATCCTCCCCAGGGACCCGCACATCAGCAGGTCATTCCACAAGGCCGGGCTCCCAGCCTTGCATCAGGGCTGCATCCCTGGGCAGGGACAGGGTCCCGCTGCTCAGAGTTTCCACAGAGCAATCCCGAAGCCCTCCCAGGCCAGGGAGCAGGGGCTACCGGGTCCCGCACCACATAGGCAGAAGCAGGGCCTGCCTGACTCTGTGGGGTCTCTCTGACCCCTCCTAGCTGTCACCCCCCCACCCCTCACCCCCCCATCCGGGGTAGAGACAGACGGTGGCCCCAGCTGCTTGGCTAAACAGGACCAGGGCAACCCGGGCCGGCTCCAGAGGCACATTCTCAGAGCTCAAGCCCCACCCCAAACACCTTGACCACAGAGGCACAGACGAAAGCCCCTGGGTGTGGGCGTCAACATGAGACCCACTGCCCCCCTGCTCCGGCCAGCCTCCTCGAGGCAGCCATCCCGCCCGACATCCAGCTGGTCACTGGCCCCCCGCCCGCGGGCCACTGGCAGCCTGTACCAGGCACAAGTCCCAGCCCAGGCTTGCCCACTACCCAGCCCTTCCTGGGCCCAAGCTGGAGACAAAAATATACCTCAAAAGCCCTGCACATCGTCCTCATCAGCCGGCAGCCGCTCATCCAAGGCAGGAGGCAGAAGCAGGGCTGCCCGGGACCATCCGCTCCAGCTGGGAGGAGCTCGCCATCCTGCCTCCCCAGCCGGACCCAACAGCAGACGGGGAAAGCCTCGACTGGAAACCAGCCCATGCCCAGCGACGAGCACTTCATTAACCACACAGGCCCTGCAGGAATCAACGGGCGAACCCCCTTCCGGGCTGGTCTGGGAAGAGGCTCAATAACGACCCCCCCCACCCCCGAGTCCTTCTCACGGACTCTGGGAACGGGACCTTCTCTGGAAACGCACTCTTTGTGGATGTAAGAACGCTCAGGTTCTCGAAGGAGACCGTGCTGAATTAGCCCCAGATCCCGTGAGAAGCATCCTCAGGAGAAAGACAAGGGACAGACAGACAAGAAGAGAGCTGCGTGCAGCCGGGAGCAGAGCCTGAAGCTAAGGAACCCTGGGGCCACCGGCAGCTGGGGGAGGCAGGAAGGACCCCCACCCAAGGTCCTTGGGAAGGAGCACAGCCCTGCTGACCCCTTCAGGTTGCACTTCCGGCCTCCAAAACTAGGAGCCAATCCTTTTCTATCCCTCCAAGACACCAGACCGTGGAGACTCGTGGGGACTGCCACATCCCTGCCCTTCCTGGGAACTAGGGAAGGCCCCTGGGAAGGGGGCAGAGCCGAAGACCGGGGAGCGAGGCTCTGACCTTGCTCACTCCTGTCCCACTGCCTCCCTTGGGGTCCACCAGAGAACTGCCCCGGTGGGCGTGGGGCTGGGCCTCACATGGCCGCACAAGGCAGGGAGGTGCCCCTAGGGAGAGCGTGGACGGCCACTGAGCAGGGGCAGGGTCCTGTGGGCCTACGGATGGAGCCAGACGGACCAGGCTCTTCAGGGACACTCTGCCCACTGTGGGCCCCACCCAGGATATGCCATCTGAGGTCAGAGCACCTGGGTTTGAGATGCCTGCCCTTTCTCCCAGGGCCATGTCTCAGGCCCATGACAGCCCTGGGAGCTTCCATGTCCCCATCTAAAGTCAGGGGACACGGGCTGGAGCAGGGACAGGGTGCCGTGCGGACAGGGCTCCCTCCTCGGCTGCTCCACAAACCCGGAAGGCCCTGGGACTCAGGGGGCCTGCACATGGGCCCACGCCAGCCCGGGGAGGGCAGGGATGTGGACACTGTGCTCAGAATGGCCTGTGCTGTTGGGCAGCTCGGGCTCTGCGCACAGAACGCAGGAGGACCGTGCGTGGCGCGGGCCCGGACTGTAGCTCCCATCTTGCAGTGGGGCAAGGAAGGGCCCTGGGAGGTTTCTAGACACGGTCCTTGCCGGGTCCCGCTGTGGCGGAGGCTGGTCCCTCCTGTTCCCAGCATGGGTCTAACTAGCCACACCAACTGGAGAAACACCCCTGGGCTGGGAGCGGGGTGGGAGGCAGGGCACACGGGCCTCTGAACCCCATCAACCGTGGGGATGCGGGAGGTACGGGGGCTTTACGAGCAGGGCCCCAGAGCCTCGAGCCACAGCCGATTCCCCACGTGCATCCCCCCGGCATCTGAACGCGAGCTCAGGTCTGGCCCCCCGGCCCCACAAATGCGCCACCTTCCGAGGACGGGAGAAGCATCCTCAGAACGCACCCGCAGTTCCTCTCCACAGAGAAATCTGGGTCAGCGTGACACCTCCACGGGATGCTGACGGAAACAGACCGATAGAAGTGCTGCCTCCCAGCCCAGAGGGAACGGATCCTCAGTCCGGAACGGTCCCCAGTGCCACAGGGCCCTGGGAGAGAGTCCCGCAGCTCCCCAGTCATGGCCCGCACACTCCGCTGGCCCTGGGTCCCCTGGTGCATCCCCGTTGTGGGTGACGGGATGGTCCCTGGAGGGGCCTGGGAGCTCAGAGTCCACAGCCTGCATGGTGAAAGCGGGGACGTGGACCCAGGCCTCCGACACCAAGCCCACGGCTCTCTCGCCTTCGAGATGCTGATGCCCACAACCATGCGCATGGACGGAGAGGGGCTCTATGCTCCCCAGAGGGTCCCCAGCTGCCTCGTGGATGGCCCAGAAAGCCCAGCCCAGCAGAGGCCCGCTCCGGCCCCAGGCAAGCTGCATTCCAGGAAAGAACATGTCAGTGGAAAAGCCAGGCCTCTGGAAAACGGGAATCAGGGATGAGGTAAATCTCCCGTCTTTCCAAATGAAAGGCGGGTGGACAGACAGGAGGACCGCCACTTGGGTATGCTGCCGTCTTCTCCCACCGGCACCCGGGGATCTGGTTTACAGTCCATTCAGTCTTGTTGCCCCTCGAGACACCTGAGAGCTTAGAAGTGGGTCTGGCGCCCAGCCCAGAACTCCCTGGCTCCCCGTCCCCTGGGGTGGGCCTCCCTCTGTTCCCGACTCACTGGAGAGGAGGGTCCTCCCACCACAGAGGCCCTCCCTGACCCCGACCAAGCCCCACCCTCCAGACCCCTCCCCTCCATCTGGAACACCCGCCGGCTCCAGGCCCCGCTGAGGAGCAAAGGGTGGGGAGAGGTGCCGGTGCCCCCGTTGAGCCGGTATTTCCGGGCCCTGCCGGGGACAGTGCTCAGCAGGCTGGGCACAGAAGTCCAGCTCTGGCTGCCAGTAAGCCTGCAAACAGCCTGTGCTGGCTCCTTCTGGAAGGTTCTGGCACTTCACTGACCCCACAGTTCAGGGCACTCTGATGTCCTGGGGGCCCATGTGGGGCCCAGGGAACAAGCAGCCCCCGGCATCATTGGGACCACCCGGGATTGGCTCCAGCTGGGGAAGGTTGTGACCCAGTTTCTGAGGTCCTGGTGGCATGGGTCAAGGGGACGGAAGAAGCACAGGCTGCTGGGAGTGTGGTACCTGCCACACTACGTGACACCAGAGCAGACCGTCAGGTTCTCGGCAGCAACAGGTCTGGGGACCGACCCGGCTCCCCCAGTTTTCCAGGCGACCTTCTACCTCTCTGGTGCCAGCGTCCCAGGAGTGGCGAGGGGTGATGGCAGGGCAGAGCACTTGGTGGGCACCATCACGGGCCCTGCTGGCCAGCGCTGCCCTGGCTGGCCTCCCCCCAGCTCTACCACGGAAGGAAAACAACCAACTCCTGCCAGACACATTCACTTTCCCTGGCACTCTTGTCTGTGTTTCCAAAAACACAAAGCTCGTTCCTAAGCCCTGGAGGAAAACAAGCCTTTCTCCCGCATGGGGAAGCCCGCAGGACCTGTCCTCTTCTGAAGAACGGCTCCGACCTCCCTCACGGTGAGCCCTCAGCCCACACGGCCCCCACGCCACCCGGGACCCTGGGACACAGGCACACCCCGGGGGAAGCCGCAGGACACGAGACACACAGCTCCCAGTGATACCGTGGTGAACGGCGGCCCAGAGCAACCCCGCAAAACGCACTCTCCGCCTCAGAACCCGCGGGCAGGGATCCACAGGGGAAGGAGCAAGGCAGTGGCCAGCCTGAGCCCCTCCAGCTCACACAGCCCAGCACTAGGAATGGCCTGGCCAGGGGTCTCTGCCTGGGGCGGGGCGCAAGCACAATGTCTCCCAGCGCAAGCCCTGGGGGACTGGGATGGCCATGTGCAGGCACAGGCCAGGGCAGGTCCCGGGAGGGCTAACCTCCACTTAGGGGTTCATGCCCTTGGCCAGCCCTTCCGGGCCAGCCCCCTGCGTGCCCACCTGGAGGCCCTGGTCTCGAAGGCAGGCGTCCTGGCACTGAACTTGCAAGGTGAGTCTGGAGAAGTGGAGAGGAGGGACAGCTTGTGAGCCCAAGCCGCCACCTGGACACACGCCCATCAGTGATGTCCCTGCAGGTGAACGTGGACAAAGGGCCAGAGGGCCTCAGAATGGCCTCAGCTCTGACCGCCAAGGGTCTGAGGAAGTGTGCTTCTCTGGGGCCTGCGGGGGGGGTTGGGGGTAGGCATTTTACCCAGATTCCATCCACAGTGTTGGCCTCCTCCGCCCATTTTCCAGATGAAGTCGTTGGGCTTGGAGAGGTTTGACAATGGGCTGCTGGTTTCAGCTGGAAAGGAAGTGGATGAGACCCAAGGCCCGGGGGACCTTTGCCTGCACCTTCCTCCTGGGGTGGCTTCAGAGGGGACCCAACGGTCCCATCCCCTGTCCAGCAGGACAGACCCGTCAGAGGCTCACACCGGGGCTGGGAGACCGGGGGCTGCCAACCTGCACAGCCAGGCCAAGGATCTGCCCCTGGGAAGAAGGGTTCCCCGGAGCTCCGAGCCCCCATGCCAGGCTCTTGCCCTGGACAGCACTTTACTTGGGACAAAGGGGCCTCAGTGGGGCCCCGTGCACCCCAGGAAAATCCCCAGTGCCCCAATAAGCTCTCTAGAGTTCAGTAAAGCCCTGTCTGGACACAGCGGTCAGCACGAGACGCAGTGTGTGTGCCCGTGGGGTGGGCGCCCCCACCAAAGTCACCCCCAATCCTTCCAGCTCACCAGGCCCTTGCAGAGCTAATGGGACAAAGTGGCTTTTGATGAGGGGAAGGCATCCTTCCGGGGGAAGAACGCAGCTGCTGCAGAAATCATTTTCAATGGTGCCGCCCCCTTCCCCATTCTGAAGAACGGGGAGAAGCCAAGTGCTCAACCCGAGGAGGGCCGTTATTTGAAATCTGGCAGAAAGTACAAGACTAAGTCACTTCTGTTTCAAAAGAAACAAAGACTCTTGCTCCCTTGCCGTGAGAGCCAGGCCGGCTGGGCATGGAGGGCCGCCGCGCCCAGCTCAGTGGCTGCTCTGTGAGGAGAAAGGCCAGACGGAACACTCCGGGGGCCACTGGGCCACTGGTCTTCGCTGCGAAAGTCAGGTCACATTTTCCAACGTGAGCAAGTCCGGCCGCCAGGAAAGTCCGCGTCTGGGAGGGCGCTTTCTGCAGAACACGAACACCTCGCCAGCCACGAAGCCTCCCATCCCTGGCAGCCGCTCAGGCCAGCCGTTTCGAGCACATTCCCAACCTGCCGTGTTGATCCAAGGCCGGCCCGGCCCCAGCCGCACCGGGAGGCCTGCACGGCCTCAGACACGCACCCCCAGCTCAACACGGCCGCCGGCCACACTGCGGACGAGGACCCCAGGTCTTGGACAGACTAGGCGGCCCACCCAGGTTCCCCCCACGGGATTTGGGCCCTGAGCGCTCCCGGGGCTCCCCCACAGCAGTGCGGTTCTAGTATCTGGTGCTCCTGGGAAAGCAGCTCCTTCTGGCTCGGCCAGCGTATTGAGGTAAAGCAGTATTTGCTTTAGGATCCTAATTTTTTTTAGAGATAAAGCCTGTTCTGGCCTCTTTACGAAGACAGGCACCTGGGAGCACACAGGAGGCAAGAGAAAGGATGCGGCTTTTTGCTCGGCGCAGAGAAACTACCGCACAGTAAGCGAATTCAAACCCGCAAAGCCACAGCCCAGCCTCGGCAAACCTTCCCGCCTCTGGGGGCAGAACTTCAACCAGCAGGAAGATGGGCAGTGTCCGCGGTGACCCTGGGTCCCCATCACGAGCAGGCACCCACGCCTGGGGCTTCGGAGCTGAGCCAGGGGAGCCCCCGCGAGGCGGCATGGCCACTCCCGATGTCAGACAAGTGAGAGGCCCAGAACACAGCAGCATCCCCTGCTCTCCTGGATCCTGCCGCCAGGGAGGGAACTGAACCAGCGGCCACCTGATCCCAGTCTGCGTGACGCCGGTGCCTCCGACCCCAGCTCCCCGGGAGAGCCCTGCAGCCACCCCCGCCGGGCTGCCGGCCCCAGCAATTCCCTACCGGCCATCCACCCGGGTCTCCGGGCAAGTCAGGTCAGAAGTGGGCCCAGGGAGTGCGTCTCCAGAAACTGCAAAACTTGGCAGCACCAGAGGGCTCCCGCCGTCCTGGCACACGCCAAGGGCCACCATTCCCAGCAGGGCCCACAGACCCACCGTCACAGGCTGGCTCCCCTCCGCAGAGATGTGGCTGTTCTGGGCCCTGCTCATCCGTCATCCCACCTGCCTTGACGTGGAACTCAAATCAAAACCAAGCCACTAGCCTTCCTCGAGCGCCTACCCTGAGGGCCGCCATGGGCCACGGCCACAGGAAGTACCACGTTCATGGTCCCACTGCACGGACGGGGAAGCTGAGGCTACGACACGGCAGGACAACTTGCCTGAGCCCCCAATCCAGCGCACGATGGTGGGGGGGCCTGCACCGGGCCAGCCGCCCCCCTGAGAGGTTTTGTCTTCCCGCCACACGCCCCGTTTTGACTTTGCAGAAAGATGAGACTTTGGGAAAGTCACCCTTTCCCTGCTCGGCGGCAGACCTCCCCCACCGGCCAGCCCTAGCGTCTGCAGAGACGCGACTCCCTCTACAACAGAAATGGGAGTAACAAGGCATGTTCTCTCCCTCCAGGGTCCCCCGCCGAGCACCGGGATCGGGTCAGCACCTGACCAGCCCAGAGGGGGGCCTCTCCAGTTCGCCGAACAGATGGAGGGGCCCGGAGACCCCACCTCAGGTGTGAGCACAAGGCGGGAGGGCACGGAGCATTCCTCTCAAACACGGCCAGGTATGTGTGTGGTCGCAGGACTTTCGAGAGGAAAGGCTGCCCCGAGGATGGAATCCCAGAGCTGGGAGAGCCCTCAGCCCTGCACGGTGGTTTCCATACCCGCTTTAGCCACAGAGCCTTGGGAGCAGCCAACTCTCCTTCCACAAACCCGGTAATGTGTACAAGAAAGAAGTCCAACAGAAGGGTCTGGCTGTCACCTCACCCCAGCCAGATAGGCCACCGGTCACCTGAAGTGCCTTCTAGAATGCAGATCCCAGGGCCCTGCCACAGGGCTGGGGCCTCGGCTCCCCAGGAGGCAAAGCCTAAGCATCTGGACATGGGAGAGTCCTCAGGGAACACCAGTGCGCTCCCCCAGGGCTTTTGGAACCTGCTGGCCCCGGCAGAGGTGACCTGCTTCTGCAGGACAGGGCTCTCTAACACTGTCTTATAGTGAACCCCAGTCTTCAAAGGAGGGAAACACAGGACTCTGCTCGGCCCCCGTCCCCATCCCCGAGGCCTTTCCATGGGAAGCCCGGCTCCAGGCGGCAGGCGGGCACTGCCAAGGGGCAGCACCTCTGAAGGATGGCGGCTCGTGCCTTCCTGCAGCACATGCACCTGGCCCAGCACTGGCCTCCGCCCCCGCAGCCGCAGCTGCCCCCTTCCCAGGACAACCCTCAGATACCAGGTGGCAGGGTCCATGTCTATCCACAAACCCCAGGCCACGCTCACCAAAGCCCGTGCCCTTCCCAAGCTCGTCCCCAGGCCCCTTGGGCAAGGGTGGACACAGCTGTCCCCACATAGCCTCTCCATTCCCACAGGCCACAAAGAGCCCTCGGGATTGCGGCAGAGGCCGCAGCCCACAGAAACCACAGCCACGTCAGAATGCCAGCTGTCCCCAAGCCTGTCTCCCGACAGCTGCCAGCAGCAGCCACGGCGGCCGTAGGCAGGAGCGACCCCTTGCCGGCTCTGGTCCCAGCTGGCTGTGGGACAGCCTCCCCTCCTCTTACCTCAAAGACTTCCTCATCCAGGATCCGGGTCCCAAATACGATGATGCCATTGACATCTATCAGGGGATGGTCACTGCGGGCCAGGTGCTTGGTGGTCTTCTTTTTACAATCCAAGATCAAGGTGACATTTTTCTTGTGGATGCTGAGAGCAATTCTGTGCCACCTGCAAAGAAACAGCCCGGGTGGGTGACGGGGGCTTGGGTCACAGGTCGCCAACCCAGGGGACACCACAACAGTCGCGGTGGGGCTGGGCAGCTCTGAGCCCAGCCTCTGCCGTCAGACCGGGTTGCCCAAGGGCCGGCAGGTGCCACGGTCCAGCCTCATGTGAACCTGAACCCCACAGCAAACTGCTGGGGGGCTGCTGGGGAAGACGAGATTTGCGGGAAGTGGTGGGACGGAGGGATCGCTGTGGAGCTGTCAGTGAGAAACACGGGAACCACACCCTGAGGCGCTTCTAAGACCAGGCACACGGTGTGTTAGCCACGGAGGAGCTGACTTTCACACTACCAGGGTCTTCGGCATGCCCCAGATAGAGAATTCCAGAAAGACTGGTCCTTTCTTTTGTAATCATTCACGTCCACATCTAACGTGGCTGCATCCTGAAGGATGTCGTACATCGTTTACAGAAGACACGGTACACACACGCACAACGGAACACTACTCCGCCATCAGAAAGGACGAACATCTGCCGTTCGCGCGACGTGGCTGGAGCTAGAGGGTGTTGCGCTGAGCAAAAGAAGTCAGAGAAAGACAGACACCATATGACTTCCCTCACGTGTGGAATTTAAGAAACAAAACAGGAGCCTAGCGGAGGGAGGGAAAAATAAAACGAGACAAAATCAGAGAGGGAGACAAACCGTAAGAGACTCTTAACCATAGAAAACAAACTGAGGGTTGCTGGAGGGACGGGGCGGGAGGAGGGGGTGGCCGGGGGACGGACGTTGAGGGCGACACGTGACGTGACGAGTGCTGGGTGCCCTTCGCAGCTGATGAACCACTGAACTCTAGCTCTGAAACTCATAATACACTGTATGTTAATTAACTGAATTTAAATAAAAAAATAAAAAATAAAAAATAAAAGGATGTCATACATCGTTTCCAGAAGGAGTTGGGCATAACCACGCCATCTTCAATGTCCCCTCGAGACTAGGAGCCCAGCACGTGAGATATTCCAGTGCATTTGAAGGAGAAGGGGAGACCCAGGGAGACATAAGGACCCCCCCGCAAAGACGCAGACGACAACCTGAGACCCGTCCTCTCTCTGCCCGGTGCCCGCCTAGTGCATGGTGGCAGCTTCCTGCTTTTTTACCAAGTGCATCCTGCCGCAGCTCCCTTGCCGGCCAGCAGGCTTTAGGCGGCCTGCGCAGACCCCCCAGCAGGAGTAGGACTGGGTTGCTCAGTGGTGCTCACTTACTTGCCATCCGACAGGTTGATGCCCCTGAAGAGGGGGTAATCCTCTGGCCCTGGTTTCCCCGTGTGGTCCTCATAGAGGAAGACCGGAGAGCGGCCCATCTCCAGGCCGATCTGCTGGATGCCCTGCTCATTGTAGATGGAGACCAAGAAGGCCTGGCTGCCTTTCTTGGCTTTCACAGTGGTTAGAATGGAGAAATCCTCAGGAAATGAAGATGCTGTAACAGAAGACAGAGATCAAAAGGCAGTCAGGAACCCCTAGCTACACCCAGTCACAGCTCTACAGACAAACCGGCTTGGGGACCTGGCAACTTTTGATGCATACAGTGGTACATGGCCATCTGCTGCACACCTGTCCCTGGATCAAACTGTTCCTGCAGCCCTTCCCTATCACCACATGACCAAGCCTACCCTCTTGGAGGCTCAGTTCGAATGCAAACCTCATTGGTCCTTCCATCAGTGAGCCTTCAATGTACCTCCTCGGTTCCTATACCTCAATACATCTGTGTATAAATCCTGACTAGAACCTCCTAGAATGCCCGCTCCCTCGGGGCAGGGGCTGTTTCAGATGAGTCTTCATATCCTCCATAGTGCCTAAGGCTATACCTAGCAGATTGTGTCTCCTTGAGTGCCCTCGGGAGGGGGGTGGGGACGGGGAGCGGGGGCCGGAGGCCAGGGGCAGGGACCACAACTCCTGGCTAATACGCAAAACAGAAGGTAAGTAGAAAGAAATGGGAAGACTTGAACCCAAATTTTAAAAAGGAAGAAAAACAACAAACCCCGTATGTTAACGGCAGGGAATGCCCTTTACGATTCAAGACAGAAACGCCACGAGGTCATCAACGGCCAGGCCCACGCCAGCGCACCGAGGGGAGCACGGGCCTGCCCCACACACCCCAGATGTCCCCGCAGACACGCGCCCTTCCCCGGGCCACAGCAGGAAATCTCGGCGCCTGCTCCCCATCAGTGCTGCTGGTGAAGGAGAAGCTCTGCCGCAGGCCTGGGGCACGGAGCGAGCGTGGCTGGTCCCTGGAGCCGCCTGGGAACACTGCGCTGAACCAGCCAGAAGGAGCGGCACCCAGAGAGGCGTCGGCACAGGCGCCCTCGCGGAAGAGGGGCTCTGTCCTGGCTTATGGGCCTGCATAAGGAGCGACCCTGTCGTCAGACCCAGTGTGACAAGTTGGAGCAGCTGGCCCCGAGGCCTGTGGGGCTGCAGAGCTCGGGTCAGGGCCACTCGCTGCGGAGACGCTATCCGTGAGCGCCCTCTGCTGACGATTCCCCGTGCGGCCGGGCAGGGGCCTCTGCTTCTGCTCAAGGGAGCACAAAGTGGCAGGGTGCCATGTCGGGGACAAGGGGACCTCCAGGGCACCGGGCCCAGGGTGGGGAGGGGTATGGCCTGGCTGTGGCTTCCGTGACCTCTGCAGGACCCAGGGTGGGGAGATGTTGCCAGGGCGAGCCAAGCGCAAGAGAGGCCAAGGCTGCTTCCATCAGGGAAACCAACGGGCCCCAAAGTCCAGCTCAAAGACTCCCGTGAGGGCCCAGGCAGACACAGAAGGCAGCTGAGAGGTCCGCCCCACAGGCCCCACACCCCCAGCTAAGGTGCCCATGGGAAGACGGAGGCCCAAGGCCCCCAGCCCCAGGGGTCAGGCTAGGGTCTCCCTCCCCAACGGGGACATCTCAGGTCCCTTCCCCAGTGCAAGGTGACGCTGGGCAGCGCGGCCATCCATCCCAGGACAGGCTGTCAGGCCCCCCTTCCACGCAGACAGGAAGCCTTTGGGAAGAGGTGTGCTGAGGTCACCAGGGTCACAGAGCCCTCGGCTCCATCCATGCTGTCCCTCCACATGTGGAACGTGAGGGGAGTCAGAGCCACCGCCTCAGCCCTACCCCCCCGGGGGAGCAGCATCCACTGGGCAGGCCAGGAGAAGCCCCCACTGCAAAGCCAGGGGCAGGACCTTGGGACTGTTGGGTTCCTGGAGGTGGAAAGGCACCAAGGGGCCTGGGGGGCATTTGACCCAAGCTTGGAGCCACTGTCCATGTCCAGAGTGGCACAGGTACAGTCCCTCGCTCGCATCTCAAGGGTCACCTGCCCCATCCCCAGCCCAAGACGACTCCATGCCACATACAGCCGCCGTCCCGTCTGAAATACTGAGAAGATCAGGGAACAAGAGCACAGCCCGGGGACGGCCATGGCCCTGACCCCCAGCTCGTGAGGATACCGTGTCCCGGTGTTTACACCCCCGTGCGAGCAGATCTCGGCTCAGAGAGCCTGAGAGGATAACGTATGTCTGACATGAAGCTCCCTGCTGGCGACATACAATGGCTTTATTGTCACCAGAGATGGTCTATTCCAGGCGTGGTGTGGGCAGGACGCAAACACACTCCATGACCCGCGGTATCTGGGCCATCGGGGGACAGCGTCCGTGTCCTACCCTTCCCACTAGATTTCTCAGAGTCACAGCAGAGAGGCCCAATTACTTCCTGAGGTCATTTCCTGTTCCCTCCACTGAGGCCCAAGGGCACTGGGGCCATTTGGGTATACAGTAGGAACCTAATAAAGGCATCGCTATTAAACTGAATCCGACTAAGCGAACAGCTCCTGGACAGGACATTCTGCTGGGCGGGAGCTGATCTGGAGCCCTAGGCCCCCTTGGAGGGAAGGTCTGGGGCAAAGGCCAAAGGGGGTGGGGGGATACTGTCACATCCCAGCCCTGTTTCAGATCCTGAACGTGAAGGGAGGCTCGGTGGCCCCGAGGTTACCAGAGAGAGGACAACTGGAGAGAGGACCCCAATCCAAGGCACGAGAATGGAGGAGGGGCTGGGGATCATGGGGAAGCTTGCTGTGTCCTGGGGTCCCAGAAATCAGGGCAGCCCAGTGGGACACACGGCCTCCTGTATTCGCGGAGAATCTGCGATGGCTTCTTCTAGGGTCTCGGGCCTGTCTTCTACTGATGTCTCCTCACAGGCAGACAGTGGTAAGTCCCGGAGACCCCCCAAAAAACAGGGTCACCCTCTCCGGCTTGCCCCCCAAAGTGTCCTAGTTCTGGGCTCTGCCTTGTCCTTACAGCCTGTCAGGGCCACCCAGGGCCAAATGTTGGGAAAGGCCCATGCCTACAGTCGCGCTAAGGGGTCCCCCTGACCGCAGGACCTGGACCACTGGGTGTAAGTGAGATGAGGAAGGCCCTTGGGATCAGGGAGGACACACGTCACCATCCGGCGAGCAGGTGCGGACATCACCGAACTGGAAGGAGGGCGGCCCCACGGCCGGGCCTTCCCTGTGCCACCCTGACTCCCCGGCCCAGGGAGCCCAGGACCGCAGAGGATTTGGCCAGAGCCGCCCAACAGGTGAACGGACATGGTGGGCGCCACGGGCTCACCCGTGACAGGCACAGGCTGGGGGAAGAACACGTCCCCACAAAGCTCGGCCTTGGCCATAGAGCACTGCTCCGTGAGCCCACGAAGGGGCCCTGTGTTCTCAGAGCCTCTGGGCAACTCCAGGGTCTTCTCATCACGGCCACAAGTCACCCAGACACGGACGTCCTTTGCTCTAAGAGTCGTTTAAACGCGTTCACACTCAACTCGGGCCGCCTGACCACCAGCTCGGCCCGTAGACACAGGTGTCCAAAATGCAGCCACGCTGCCCCCTGACCCGGGACACTTGCCTCCCGGGAAAAGGTCAGCCAGTGTCCAAGAGAGAAGGGACAGAAGCCACGTGTCCCCTCACACCCGAGGCCACAGGCACACGACACTGGCCTGCCTGGAAGAACGTCCCGTGGCCGCTTTCATGGACTCCACACTTTGGGATTTGGAGAAGGAAACCACCCCCCCACCGAAATTCCTACTCAAATCAGCCCAAGGCCGCCTCCAGCTTTATTTGGCCTTGAAGAGACGCTGCCTCTGCCCGGACCTATTCCGCTCCCCACGCTGATTGTGACCAGAAGACCCTGTCAGAGCGTTGACACTCTGTCTCATCAAGTCGCTAATTCGAGAGCTCAGGGAAACGCAGGCTGAGAGCCTGTGCCTGTCTCACAGGTGAGGGACGCACACCCATCTCCCGTCACCCCCCATCCCGGGATCCATGCGGTGTCAGGAGGGTGGGACAGACTCTCAGCCTGAGCGGGGCTTCGGGGATCAGACTGATGGCAGATCCGTCCCGGGCAGGCCGCCTGGCTTCCCCGGCCTGGCAGGGGGACAGCGTTGTGCACACCTCACACAGCTGCCAGGGCCTGGGGCAGTCACCCCCTGGAGCCCTGCCCCGGAGCCCCTCTGCCTCTCTAGGATGGGGGAATGTGGGGACAAGGGGATGTGGGGCGAAGATGAGCGCAAGCACCTGGTGGGTGATTCTAGAAGACAGGCTCAGCCCCGAAGCGGAGGCAGAGCTCTGGGGACATGTGGAACAGCGGCCCGACAGCAAGGGGCCCGACGGTGACCTCGTCTGAAGCCCAGGGCAGCTGGGCATGCAGAGGTGGGCTCCCGGGAGGCCTAGAGGGGACCCGGTGCCCCAACTGACCTCATCTACCCGAAGTGATGTTCTTGAAAAGGGCCAACCCAGCCTCTCTTGGGGACAGACTCTTGAGGGCCCTGTGGGTTAAAGGAGGGCTGAGGGCAAGGGGCATCAGAAGCAAGCACGGAGCCCCTGAAAGAGCGTGGCCTTTGGGACGCCGTGGGGGACACGGGAGCACAGAGACACCTTGACCTGTCCAGGGGCTGCCCAACGTCTGGGTCACAGCCAGGTCACCAGAAAGTGAAGCAGAGCGGCCGCCTGCCCGGGGTGGGGGGGGGCGTACCTGCCTGGTCCCCCCTTTCTGACCGGAATCAGAACGAGCTCGTTTAAGGCGGGGACGGGGGGCTCGGTGATGGATCATGGGCTGTTAACCCACGTCCAGATAAGCCCCGAGGGTTTAGCTGACCCTGGGGTGGGGGGTGTTGTGGGGGGTGGCCCACAGTGTCCACAGCCCGGCCACAGGGACGACTGGGACGGCCCATGTCAGCAGCCAACGTCGCCCCCGCCCGGGCACGGAATTCAGGGCAGCGATCTGGTGCCCGCAGCTGCTTCTCCTAAGAAGCCCGCCGGCGCGCTTCCCTGGGTCTCTCTCACCCTCGCCACGTCACGAGAGAACCAGCGGTCACCCTTTCGCACGTGGAGTCGTGGCAGCCTGTCTGCGGCTGGAGAGACACCTGCTTGGAAGGGCAAGGGGAGGCCGCCCGGGCTGTTTCACCAGAATGAGACCACAGCGGCCCCCGGAGAAGGGCTTCCTGGAAAGCCAAGCGTGCTGCTCCCACCACACAAGCACACTGCCCCGCGCCCAGGCTGGAGGTGGGCGGGTGCGGCCATACCTGTCCCCACACGGGCCCGTCCCCACCCCACCCCCGCACCTGGAACTCAGGCTCCGTCCCTCCTCCCGGAACACACACGCGTCTCTTACCAGGGTACAGCTGCTTGGTGGGCGCACTGAGCTGGGCATCCTTCGTGACTCTGTAAGCGACATCTGGACCTTTGGAAGATCTCCGCGTGGCACAGAAGCCTGTTGTCTTCGTTATGCCATCAGGCAAGTTGTGAAAATCTAGGACCTTCAGGAGATCTGCTGGCTGAGCTGAAAGGGCAAAGGGAAGGAGGGGTTAGCCACAGGGGGAAGGAGCAGCAGACCCAACCAGCCGCCAGCCCAGAAGCATGCAGAGGGGCTGAGGGGAATGGGAACCAGCTCCAAACCAACTGAGAAACTGGGGGGGCTCGGGGGTGCAGTGTGGCCCGCTCTGAAAAGAGCACACATCCGCGTCCCCAGAACACTGCTCCCGGGCCAGCTCCTCCTGCAGCCACGGACCAGGAGCGAACCATCACTCACCCACGCGCCCCTGCAGCCTCCCCTCCCCAAGTTTGCAGACTTGGCTCCTCCGCCCTGTCATCCTTCACGGGCAGGTGCTGGAGGGTCCCAGACAACCTTTCCCACCCCATCGTGGGAAAGCCATCCAAACGCAAGCCGCCGGGCTGGACGGACGCCCCTGCTGCCGGGGGCTGCGGAGGGAGGGAGGTCTTCCAGAGCAAGGCACTGGCAGCTCGCGGGTTCCGCCCTGCAGCCTGGGGGTCAGCACGCCCAGTTGACCAGGACGAGAACCACAGAGACCACTGGCACATTTTAGCCACCACAGTCACCTGATTAAAATGCGATTCTCCCATCACTGTTTACAGCAAGAGCCAATTTCCATTTCCCCCAGAAGACCTATGCGTAGGCAAAACAGTCGGAACCAAAGCCAAGGGAGGAGAGGATCCGTTCACCCCTTCCAGAAAGTTCTGGACCCTCCATCGGGGGCTCCTCAGAGAAGGGCTGCAGAGCCCGAGGGTGTTCCCACCGGAGCCAGGGCACGTCCTCCAGCAAGAGCTGGCCCCCCTGTGCCCGTGGCTCCCTCCTTCACATCAGGAAGAGCAGGGACCTCTAGGCTCTGAGGACCACAGGCCGGGATCCACACACCTGCCCCAAACAGGAGATCTCACAGGGAGCGCCCAGCTCCCATTACTACAAACAAGAGGCCCCAGGAGTCCTGGCTGCGGAAATAAACTTGGAGTGGGACTGTCAGGCGGTTCGAGCAGCAGGTGTGGCCCTGGGTTTCAGGGAGCCCAGGGACCAGCACCGACCTCCCTGCAGGGTGGGGGCGAGGGTGTGGTGGGGACTGGCTCCGACCCTGCCGCTGGGCCGGTACAGCACCTCCCTGGTGCCAAGAAAGCAAAGGGCTGGACTAAACCCCTTGCTGGGTCTCCCCCCGCCCCCCGCTGGCCCCACCCACAGACTGTGAATTAGGAGCTGCAGGCCGCCCTCTCCTGGGAGGGAGAGACAGACTCCTCCCACACGGCTTGAGCCCCTGGATCAACCCAAGCCTGAAGAGGGTCCATCTACATTAGCCAGTAAGTTTGTCCTTACATTTGGGGTGACTCGGGTCAGTAGAATCAGCCCCCACTGCTGATGTGACCACGAAGTTGACACAGAGTCCCCAAACGGGTGACCATATACATGACCAAGACTCGCTCAAGAGCAAAGCCCACGTTTCTAACAGTGGGGGAGGATTTGGAGGGGAGAAAAGAACCCCTCCCCCAGCATCGGTTTCCCCTTCTCCAGTCCTAGGAATCCCATAGCCGGCAGTTGTGCCTGGAGTTCAGGATAACCGAGGGGGGGGGCAGGGGGTAGACACTCGAAGCCTGTGCCCACTCACTGCTCATTCAGCAAGGCCCTGACAGAGGCCCCTCGCCCGGGAGGGCAGGCCTGGAGCTGGGCCAGGCCATGGCACCCAGGGCTAATGTAGATGGACCCTCTTCAGGCATGGCTTGATCCAGTGGACGGTGACCTGGCAGGTGCAGACGGCCCCCTTTGGGTCCCCCTCCCCACACAGCAACGCACTAGAATGGGAGAACGGCAGCCAGGGCCAGGCCCTGAGAACACCGTGCTCCCCAGACCCCAGAATTCTGCCCCCAGCAATGTCATTTCCACCACCCAGCTCAGCTGCAGACCTGTCACTGTAACCAAGGACACATGGGGGTGGGTGGGGACCCTTAAGGAAGGGACAGCATGAGGACCCAGGACACTCCGGGTCTAGACTGACCTCCACTCATGCACAGCGTCATGGCCTCGTGTGGCCTCTGTGATTTTCCGAGTTGGCTCTCAGCTCCTACCCGGGGCCTGGCCACCACATGGTGTAGTCAGCCCCTCCACGCACAGTGGGGGTACCTCCAAAGCCCTTGGCACCAGGCCCCCCCACACCGGCTCCCCTGCAGCCCTGGCCGAAGCCTGTCACCTGACATCAGGTACAGGTGCCAGCAGAGCCCAGGCCTGGCTCGGGCCATAGGAAGAGACAAGCCATGCCAGCTGCCGGCTCTCCAGCCACAGTGACACAGCCCCAAGCTCTGGCTCATCTCTGAGATTCCCTTCCAAGGCAGGCGGTGGCCCGGGGAGGGATCAAAGATCCCGGCTGGGGTTCCTCGGGCTCGCATCCCACTAGCTGGTGATGCTCTTCCCAGATGGGCAGCCTGCAAACCTGTTTTCTCGCTTGCTGACCGGAGAGCTGTTTTCCAGAAGCCTCCGGGACATGTTTATGGGTCTCTGCTAAACAAGTTGAAAGGCCACCAGACTGTTCAGGCCTAAAGCCACCCCTCCCGCTGGCCAGGGGCTCCTGGTGCCAGAGCTAAAAAAATACTTCAAAGTTGTATAAAAGGTGTGGGAAGGGCCTGGGAGGCATCTGGAAGGACAGGACTTTCGTGGACTTTCCTTCCCATTGACACAGGAGCCTCCCCTTGGAAGGGCAGTTTCTTAGGAAACCTGAGCCCTTGCTGCCTCTATCAGGATGAGAACAGCCCTGGGGAGCAACACCAGCTCTGGAGACAGGTGTGCCTGGGTTTGAGCCCCATGTCACTCCACCCGGGAGAAGGTCTTGAGGTCATCCCCTCGCTGAGGCCAGAGACACGGGCTCCAGCAGCAAAGGCTGCCCTGGGCACATTTCCTGAACAAGCAGCAAGCCGTCCCTGCTCCTCCCTCCAGGACGGCCGGGCGGGCATCACCTCTGCGTGTCCCCGCTGCCCAGTGAGGACAGAGCAGGGAACTGAAGCCCCCGCCCAGGGCCCACTTAGGTGCCTGAGGCCACAGTGTGCAAAGCAGGCCCACAACCAGTGAGACCTCGCCCTGCTCACCGCTCCCCGCGGCCACCATGTGCTGGGATCCATGGACTGACCTACTGGCGAGCAGGTACAGACGAGAACGGCCCGGGGCAGAACGCTCAGGCCCCAGAGACACATTTTACCACTGATGGGCCTCGCTCGTGGTGGTTGGCCACGCGTCCACCAACCCTACTAGGATAACCTCTGCCACCCCCAGAAGCGCTCTCCATGATCCCCCACCAGCCAGCTGCCTGGTGCCCCTCCGGGCCGGCAGGCCTCCATGCTGCCAGGGGCCACTGCCCCCATTTCACGGCTGCAGGGCGTGAGGCACTGAGGTAGCCCCCCGCCGTGACTCCAGGGCCTTCGTGGCCAATCGCCAGCAGGCCGCACCGTCACCAGGCCAGCGAGGCTCGAGGGGGCGGCCCGGAGCCCTGCCTTCCCCACAGGGCTCCTGCGTGGGGCCTGGCCTTAGGATCTAAGTCCTCACCTTCTTATTTTCTCACTTTTTATTGTTGCTTTTCT
This sequence comes from Mellivora capensis, assembly GCA_004024625.1. Taxonomy (NCBI): domain Eukaryota; kingdom Metazoa; phylum Chordata; class Mammalia; order Carnivora; family Mustelidae; genus Mellivora; species Mellivora capensis. Next base: position 28,601 of record PISX010001073.1, read on the forward strand.
TTAAATAAGCCCCGCGTTTGAACCTCGCTAAGGGCGAACAGCAGGATAGCTTCCTGTGGCCTCCAGGGCTCAGGGAGCAGGCCGCGGGTTATCAGAACCTGCTCTCCGGGCCTGCAACGTAACGTGCCTTCGGATGCCACCAGGCCCCTCATGACCAGAGCCCCAGTGGGAGGGGACTTACCCTCCATCCCTGAGTCCTGGGGCCCCTAAACCCGAGCTCACCACTCCTCCGCCATCAGGGGCGTCCCGTCCACCTGCCAGATCTCCAAGACCCTGGGTCCCTTCTCAGGTCCCAGGCCCGGGCAGGATGAGTGGGGGCATCCCGGCACCTCCCTCTCATTAGATGACCCTCTGCACTGTCCCCCACAGTGATAGGCTCCATCAGTCCCCGGGCTTGGAGATCCCTGGGGATAGGTGCAGGTCTGGGCTAGTCACTCTTCATCCCATGGTCACCTGCACAGCCCCCGTCTGCACCCCTGCCCTCCCTGGGACAGGAAAGCCATGGCCCTCCCCGTGACACAGGTTCAGAAGACTCTAGACCCCCGGTTCCCGGCAGGGCTACTGGGAGGTGAGAGGCACGCAGGTGGCCTCCCCAGCACCTAGCAGGAACGGTGCTGGCCCCACGCCGCAGGGACTCGGTCCCTGTGCTGGGACCCCCAGGCCTCCCCGACCCCAGAATTCCACGGCTCGCCCTGCAAAGGCCACAGCCCAGCATTGCCGGCAGCGAGCCCTCCCAGCAGAGACTGGGGCCAAACTCCGCCGGGTGTCTGCAGGGACCTGGGTGACCTCGTGGATGAGCCCAGAGGCGGGGACAGGAGGGGGGAGGGGGTTCTGCAGAGTCAACATCGTCCACGTCAAAAGAAAATGTAGGAGTTCCCTCAATAACCACCTTCAAAATCCTCAGAACCGTCTAACTTTAGAGCTAGAAGGAACCATAGACACCACAGGACTAGGGCCCTTTATCTGGAAGCGGGCAGGTGTGGAGAAGGGGAATGAGCATCCCGAAACCGCAGAGCAGGCTGGCGCACAGGGGGATAACAACATGGCCACCCGGGCCTCTGACCCCCACCGGCCCGCACACGCGACAGGCGACGCGCGGAACCGGCGACGGGTCCTCGAAGCACAGCACGTTCGCCTCCGACCTGCGTGCAGTGACGTCACTGCGGCGGCAGCTGCGTCCTTCCATGCGGGGAGCTGACACCCGGTCATGTCCCTCTGCTCTCCCGGCCGTGGACCTCCGGAGGACCCTGCCGTCCCGGCGCCTGGCAGATGCTCATGACGCGGGCCCCCGAGCGCTGCCCTCCGTGTCGGTGGAGAACCACACGGCCACCCTCGGAAACGCACCTGCCCTTGCTCTGTCCCCGCGAGTTCCCTCCTCCGCTTCTGGAAAGGACACCAGCGAGGGGGGCGGGCGGAGGCCCCCCTGGCCCGGTGCTGAGGCCCTCCCACCAGCCCTCCGTGGCCCCATCAAGGAGGCCAGCCCACCGGGTTGAAAAAACAAACAGGCCTTTGGAGGCCGTGACTGAAATTCCTTTTCAGTGACCAAACTACGGGAACAAAGCAGAAGGGCAGGGGGTGGCCAGCGTGCTGAGGGCCTGGACAGGCCGCCTCCAAGGCCTTCCCCTCCCCCACCCTCCGACTGTCACCTCAAGGCAGGTCAGGCTCGCTGCCACGCTGGGAACACGGGTCCCTGAACACCCTTCAGTGGCTCCCATCACCGAGCACTCACTCCTCTGCCAACATCAACACCAGGGCCCAGGCCTGCCCGAAAGGCCCAGCTCTCACTGGCTGCCACCCCACCAAGGCCAGGGCTTTACACAGACCACTCCACCATGGTCCCTGACAACGGAGTCCTGGGCTTGTGCAGTGCACAGGATGACCAGCCTGCTCGAGCCTCCAGGGCTCCAGCCCCCACATGGCCTCAGCACCCCTGGACCCCACTCAGGCACTTTTGTGGCTAGAGGGGGCTGGACTCGAGCCTGGCTCTGCCCACCCTGCCCTGGGGGCCATGGAAGGCCCCATGCAGGAAGGGACACGAGGGCCTGCCTGGCCGGGAGCCCACAGCTGGCAGGGGCTTGCTGTCTCCACTCCTCCAGCTGGGACCCCACCAGCCTTCCCTACAGCATCCCTGACCACCTGTCAGTCTGTCTCCCACGGGGGCGGGCCCGGCACGGGGCCCGTGGTGCTCCGCATTGCGATGCCCGTCATGCTCCGCATTGCGACGCCCGTCACTCACTTCTGGCCTGTTTCTCAGTTTCCAAGGGAGAGCTCAGGGCCTGCTGACACAGCCTCCTGGGGGAGGTTTTCCGCTGAAGGAGGCAGCTTTCTTGTGTGACTGTAGAAGTCACTTGTGCAGTATCCGCCTCCTGGATTAGAGACGGCCAGGACAGGTCCCCCCGAGGCCGCCTTCCCTCTGAGGGCCCTGGGATTAGGGCTCTGCAGACATGACTCTGGCCCAGCTCCTCCAGCCAGCAGCACCACGCCCTGGGGAAAGTGGGTTCCAACCCTGAGCCTCCCTGCCACCATCCGTGAAAGGGAAGAAACGGCGAGGGACACAGCCAGCCCTGGGATGGGAGCAGGCGTGGCCCTGGGGCAGCCTGGCCACAGTGTGGGCCGCATCAGCCTGAGATGGGACCACTGGACAACGCCGAGCCCTCCCCCTGCCCCCACAACCGGCCCCACAGGGTGCGGGGACAAGGGCAAGGAAGCTGGGGTGCGGGACGTGCTTCCTGGGAGTGCTCCTTCTGTGAACCAACACGAGAGCCCAGAGAAGGCGGGAGGCGGGAGAGCTGACCCCGTCCTGCCCCTCACCGCGCCTTCACGGCAGCATGCTAAGGGTGAGGGACATCGAGGCGAGGGGAAGGACGTACTAAAAGCTGATCAGAACTAAAAGCCTCAAGTTCTCCCAGACAGCTGGGAGCAGAGGGGACCTCGAGCCCATCATAGAGCCGGTCAGCAGGTCAGGGCCAAATGCAGGACGCCCCCAGCCCAGCCTCGCTCAGTCGGTGCGCACAAACCCGAGTTCTCACTCCTAAGCGGGGTGTCCTCAGCCCACATGCCCCGGCCACCCCATCCCTGCTCTAGCCTCCTGGGGCCCAGAAGCCCCCCAGGCCACAGCTCAGCCTTGGGAAAAGCCCCAGGGGCCATGAGCTTCTTCACAGGGACCTGACCGGTCTTTTCCTCCCAGCAAATGTCCGTGGCATTCCGTTCCCGCCGCACTTGTCACCCTGGAGAGGTGTGAGTCCTGTCGGATCACTCGAGCTGTCATCACGGGCCATCCAGCTGCCCAGCATGGCCCAGGAAATGGGGAATCGGTGAGGGGATGACAGCAGCCAGGACACACACAGGCTCCAAGAGGCCACAGGAGAGCAGCAGGGGGAGAGGGAGGGTCACCCTCGCTGAGCTGGCAACAGCTCCTTCCCCGAAGGGCCTCCTGACAGGTGACAGGCACACTGGGGCTGCAAGCGAGTGCAGTGAATCTGGTCGAAGAGGGACAAGAGGGCAGTAAGGGCCTGAGGACCCACCATGCATCTGCATGACCTGGGGAGGGGTCAGCTGAGGCCCTGAGCACCCACTGTGTGCCCACGCCACCCTATTTAATAGCATACTATTCCTACAGAGCGTCATCATGGGGGAGGGAGTTCTCCTTATCTGCACCGTGAGAGATGGGATGGGTCTGAAACTCACTCCTGAGGCTGGGACCCCTACCTTCCACCTCTTGCCGGAGCTGACCTGAGGGCCTAGACCCCTGGCATCTCCATGCCACCCCACATAATGGCCAAAGGCTGGCCAGGTGCCCCCCGGGGCTCAAACACATGTTTGTCCCACCACCTACGCCGAGGGCACCTGCACACAGGCCAGCCTGGGGACCCCCCAGACGAGAAGAGAAGCCTCAGTCCACACACATCCCCTGGGAAGATGTCCCGCTGCCCACCAGGCCTCCCGTGAGTGATGGCTGGCATGGCCAAGCACATGGGAGGGAGTCCTGCAGGAGGAGTGGACAGGAGGGCGGCCGTCCTAGGGGAGCAGAGGAAGCCCCTCGGGCTTGTCTGGGGCCACACGAGGCAGTAAGCCACCCACCCAGCAGGGCAGCCCGGGGATGTTCCATCGGAGCACAGCTGAGCCTCACAGAGCAGGCTTGGCTCCCGCTGTGCCAAAGACCAGAGGTGCTCCAGACCCAGACTAAGACCCCAGCACCCTGAGGAGCAGGAGCCCGTGTCACAACCGGGGGACGGGAGGTCTCTTCCTGCCGGCCTGGCGCAGAGGGCACATGTCCAGCTTCTCGCAGCACCTCCGCAGCACCTTCTTCCTCTCCTCGGTCGTCCCTGCTTTCCATCCAGCTTCATGGAAACAAAGGAGCATATCTGCATCTCCCTGCATCCTTCCACAAGGGGCTACGGACCTAACAGGGCACAGACAGGAGTCCTGCGGCCAGCTGCAAGGATGGCCCAGGCCAGAGGAGGTGTCCAGGGCTGCGTGTGCACGGGCGCTGCCAGCGGGAGCCGGTCCAGCAGCAGAGCCCGCAGGCGTGATGGGAAACCGGATGATTAGTCTTAGTTTCCTCAGAGGTAATTTGTCTCCTTGTGCTGGAGGAAAGGGGTGGGGATGGCACCAGGCGCCAGATTCCACCGGGCTGGAGCTGGCTGTGTTTGCAGGGACAGGCTCAACCCACCTGCTTCCATGAGGCCCAGAGGCTGGGCAGGCTGCCATCGGGCCAGCTGGGGTCACAATGGCAGGGGGCCCTCTGCACCCATTGCCTTGCCCAGGCCCAGCACCCAGGGAGCGCTCAGGGGGCCGTGCAGAGGAGGCCAGGTGGGCATGGGCCAGAACTGCCCTGGATCAGATGCACAAACAGCTTTGTGCAATGGACACGTAGGACCAGTCACTGCGGGGCTGTGGGGCCTCGCTCATGCAGCAACGCTCTCCGGGGTCTCCGTGGAGTCAAGCACATGTGGAAGGTCTGCATCCTTTCTGCACGACTCCTCCCAACCTTCCAGACTCCGGGCAAGGCCTTGACTGCACTGGCCTGAGCAGTTCCAGACCACCGGCCCCCCACCCTAGACGGGCACACACTTCCTGCCTGGGGGCGGGGACAGTGGTCTTTAGGACTCAGAACTAAATAAACCGACACACCATGGAACCAGGTAACTAGCACGCCCCGAAACCAACAGCAGCTCCACCACCCTGAGCCTCAGCTTCCCTATTACGAAGGGGCACAACGACAGAACCTGCCTGTCCCAGAAAGCCATGAATGGGGCCAAGATCAGTAGCACCAACACTGGGATCTCAGGCTCCTTCCTCCCTCGAGTCACTATGGCAAGTCAGAGTGGGGTCCATAAGGAACTCCTCTGCTTAATGAAGCTCAAGGAGAGCAAGAGGCCCCACTATAAACCGTGACACGCAGCGCCACACCACAGCCTGCACACACCGTGCCCTCCCCCACTCGACTAGCAGGAGATGCCCCAAGGGACCTGCCATCTCCTGGACTGTGAGCTTCTTGAGAGAAGGGTGTCACCCATAACCACAGGGGGAGGAGAGAGCTTAGCCCAGAGTGGAAATACTGTAGAGTGAATGGACAAACCAGCCAACCAACTAACCAAACACCCAACCAACTGAACAACTAATGAGCCAGCCAACTAGCCAAACAGCCAACCAACCCACCAACCAACTGACCAACTGACCAGTCAGCCAACCAACTAACCAAACACCCAACCAACCAGCCAGCCAACCAGCCAACCAACCAACCAACCAACCAACCAACCAACCAACCAACCAACCAACCAACCAACCAACCAACCAACCAACCAACCAACCAACCAACCAACCAACCAGCCAACCAACCAACCAGCCAACCAACCAACCAGCCAGCCAGCAACCAATCAACTAAACAACAAACCAACCAATGAACCAGCCAGGCAACCAAGCAGCCAGCCAACCAACCAACCATTAAACAGAATTTTAACCATTAAACATCCAGCCATCAAACAAACCATCCAGCATACAAGTGAAGGAAATGTGTGTTTTGTGTACTCAAGATAAATCCAGTAAGGGAGTATCTTGTGTACTCAAGATAAATTGACCCTCCTCTTTGTGGGGTCAATTTTGTAGCATCTCAATTAGGACACACACACACTTTGACCTGCCATTCCCCCCATCAAGGCTGAATTCTGCAGAAACCCTACAAAGGTATAAAGATGTCCATGGTAGAGTCATTTGTAATAGCAAAGAATGGAACCAGGTAAATGCCCACCAGACGGGAGCTGGTTAAGTAAACAATCTGAAGGTATGAAATCCTCTGCAGAGGCTGGATGGGAAAGGGCTGGTCTCATTGGCCTGACCCAGGGCAAACAGCCAGGACATGTGAAAAGAGCAAATCATAAAAATATTCGCAGAGCGCTATCCCTTTCATGTTAACATAAAAAAGAACTATCTATGTAACATGAAAGCATGTCATGTAAGCGCACACACAGAAAGGCCCAGAACAATACCCACCCAACAGTGAGGGGCCTCCGTCCGGGCAGGGGCTGAGCCCTGGTAGGGGGCGAAGGGGGGCATCTGCTCGTCTCTCTATACCCCTCCACTTCTGAAAAGCGCCCTAAGTCTATAGAGCCACACAAGACCTACACGTCTGTATTAACCACCACAAAATACCAAACACATTTTTAAGTGTGGCAGTTCTAAAACGGCCACAAATTCTTAAGTGCCCATTAAGACGTGGTGTCTATGTCCTCTCCCTTGAATGGGAAGGGGAGGCAGATTCCATGACCACATGACCAGTGGGAGGTAGTGGAGGCCTTGCGTCCCAGCTTCTGGGTCCCAGCTTAAAGCACCTTGGAAGAGTCTTTCTGGGAACCAGACTCCATGCTGCGAGGAAGCGCAAGCGAAGGGAACCCAGGCCCCCAGCCAGCGCCCAGGGCTAACCCACCAACCCCAGTGGAGCAGCTCAACCAGACAGGGGGTTGGGGGGCAGACACAGGGTCCCTGCCCACCAGCCCCACTCGCAGGCTCCAAGCCAACTAGGATTGCTAGAGCAGAGGACTGCTATTAAGATGGTAAGTTCTGGGGGCACCTGGGTGGCTCAGTGGGTTAAAGCTTCTGACTTCAGCTCAGATCATGATCTCAGGGTCCTGGGATCAAGTCCTGCATCGGGCTCTCTGCTCAGCGGGGAGCCTGCTTTCTCCTCTCTCTCTCTGCCTGCCTCTCTGCCTACTTGTGATCTCTGTCTGTCAAATAAATAAAATAAAAAATCTTTAAAAACAAAACAAAACCAAAACCAGTGGGGGGCGCCTGAGTGACTCAGTAGGTTAAGCCTCTGCCTTCAGCTCAGGTCATGGTCCTGGTCCTGGGATCGAGCCCCGAATCAGGCTCTCTGCTCAGTGGGGAGCCTGCTTCCCCTCTCTCTCTGCCTGCCTCTCTACCTACTTGTGATTTCTATCTGTCAAATATATAAATAAAATCTTTTTTTAAAAAAAAGAGTAAGTTCTGGGTATTGTAAAGGCAGGAAAGGATAGTCAAGACGTCAGCAACAAATGGAGGCCAAGATTTACAACAGCAACATTCCTGATAGATGTCTATGAAACTCTTGCAGCTAAGGAGGGAAATCAACAAATAAATCATGCTCGATGTCACCAGTAGTTAAAATAAACCCAAATTAATGCAAGATTCTTTTGTCTCCCATCAAACTGGCAAACTTTTTTTTTAATGTACTAAATTTTGACAAGGATGCAAATTCTCATCCAGTACAGATGGGAGCCCAAATGGACACCTTCTAGGAGTCAGTGTGACACTTGGTACTGAAACAGCTGGGAACAGTCACGCCCTTCACCTAGTGGGAATTTACCTCCAACACCAAATGACAAAAAAGTATAAAAATTTAAAGAGCTTCGCCACAGAGTCATGTGCAATACCAAAAAACGTTGAAAGTCAATGTTCCAACCTGGGAGGGAGGTGGTGAGCAAACATACTATTGCACAACTGAATACCAGAATATCACACACTCGTTTATTTATTGCCATATTAATGTTAACTTATGGTACTAACACTTAATTGAGTGATCACTAATATTAATAATAAGGGGGTATTTAATCATCTGGGGAAATGCCCCTGGGTTTTCTTTTTGTTCATTTTTTTTAAGATTTTATTTATTTATTTGAGAGAGAAAGGGCAGAGACAGAGAGAACACGAGCAGGGCTGGAAGGAGCAGAGGGAGACGGAGAAGCAGACCCCCCGCTGAGCAAGGAGCCCGACATGGGACTTGATCTGAGGACCCTGGAATCATGACCTGAGTCGAAGGCAGACACCTAATCCACTGAGCCACCCAGCTGCCCCATTTTTTTTGTTTGTTTAATTGAAGTTGGTGTTTTGGAGGTATCGTTTGCATGTAGTAACATTCATTCTTTAAAATTCATTCTTTTTAAGTCTACAGCCCAGGAGTCTGACTAATGTGTGGTTTTGGAACCACTCATCACCGTCACGATAGAGGACATTCCCATCATGTCAAAAAGCCCCTTGTGTCCCTCTTACACACACAGCCTCTGGCTTCTATTTTCTCATCTTTTTTCTACAGTTTGGCCTTTTTTGGAATGCCACGTGAATAGAATCATATCCTATAGCCTTTTGTGTCTGCCTCTTCCACTGAACCTAAGGCTTCCGTACCCACATTGATCACATTGTCCACTCTGGCTATCACTGTGAAGGATCCCACTGCACAGGTCCACCACCACTGGCTTCGTCATCTCCCCAGTGATGGGCATTTTTGTTGTTCCCATTTGGGGTGATAAAGCGGCGTGTGAACATTCACACGTGCATCTTTCCATCGACACATGTTTTCGTGTCTCTTGGGGAAACACGTAGGAGCGGAATTGCTGGGTCCTCCAGTAAGTATGACTGACTTTCTAAAAACCGCCAAATTGTCCTCCCAAGCAGCTGCCCCAGCTTGCATTCCCACTGATAACATCTGACAGTTTCTCCACATCCTGGCCAATGCTTGTGTGTGCGCCCTGGTACCTGCATGCGATTTTCATTTGCATTTCCCTGATGACTGCAGCTGTGAAGCATCTTTCCATATGCAAATACACCATTCATACATTTTTTTTTTATGAAATCTCTGCTCAACTCTTCTGCCCAGTTTTAAATTGGGTCATTTATCTTTTCAACTGTCGAGCTATATAACACTTCTTTATCTTTTCTAGATGTGTTTATCACATATGTGTTTTTGCAAACATTTTATTCCAATCTGTGGCTTACCTTCCCATTTTCCTAACAGTGTCTTTTGAAGAGCAGAAGCATTTAATTAGATCAAGTCCAATGTGTTAAATGTTTTTTATGGTTCATACTTTCTGTGTACTTTCTGAGAGATCTTTGCCTAACTCAAAAATATTTTTTAAAAAAGGTTTTTTTTTCTTGTTTCATTCCTTATAGTTTTAAATCTTACACTTGCATCTATGATCCATCCTATTTTTTTTAAGATTTTATTTATTTATGTGACAGAGAGAGATCACAAGTAGGCAGAGAGGCAGGCAGAGAGAGAGAGAGAGAGAGGAAGAAGCAGGCTCTCCACTGAGCAGAGAGCCCCATGTGGGGCTCGATCCCAGGACCCTGGGATCATGACCCAAGCCAAAGGCAGAGGCTTTAACCCACTGAGCCACCCAGGCGCCCCTCCATCCTAATTTTTATATATGATTTGAAGGAAAGGGTCCAGGTTTATTTTTTTGAAAATGGATGTTTATTTGTTCCAGCACCATTTGCCCATAAAGACTACCTTCTCACCACTGAAATTTCTTAGCACCATCAAAAGTCATATAGGAGTGAGACTATAGACTCTCTTCTACTCCCATATTCTTCACGTCTATCTTTATTTCAACACCTGAGTGCTTTGATCACGGTAGCTTTAGAGTAAGTCTTACACATATCAGGAGTCCTCTAAATTCTTTTTCACGTTTCTTTTTGTTATTTTGGGTCCTTTGCCATTCCACATACATTTCAAGATCATCCTGTCAATGTCTATTTTTTGAAAATGCCTACTGGGGTTTTAATTTCCATTGCACTGAATCTATAGATCTGTTTTGGTGAAAATGATGCCTCCACAATATTAAATCTTCTTGTCCATGAGCATGGTATACCTCTCCAACTCTTCAGACCTTCTTTAATACCTCTAAGCAATGTTTTACAATTTCCAGGGCACAATTATTTTGTCAAATATATCTCTAAGTGTTTCGTATTTAGTCGCCGCTGAAGTGGCTGCTTTGATTTTTATTTCCAACAGTTTATCTCTACACTTTAGACATAGTGAGTGACTTTTTGTATTGACTTTGGCTCCTGTGACCGCACTAAATTTACTTATTCCTTCCGGAAGCTTTTTTGTAAAGTTTTTAGAACTTTTAACATCTACAATCATGTGGTCTGCAAAGAAGACAGTTTCCCTTCTCCCTTTCCAATCTGCATGCTTCGTGTTTCCTTTTCTTGCCTTATTGCACTGTCTAGGATCACCACACAATGTTGAATAGGTTCTTGGGAGTAGATGTCCTTGCCTTGTCCCTGATCCCAGGGGGGAAAGATTTCAACATACAGATTTTATCAATGCCCTTTATCAGATGGAGGGAATTCCCTTTAACTCCTCATTTACTGAGATTTATGTATATTTTAAGTTGAAAACTCTTACAAAGTGGCCTGTAATGTTAATTTTGTAAACGCAGGCACGGAACAAATACTGGAAAATAAATACATCAAAATGTTCAGCTAGAAATTTATTTGGCTGCATAAATAGAAACCATCACCAGGATCATGGTTTAAACAAGGAAGGGATTATAGTTCATTTTTATGTTCCTCTTTATACTGTTCAATAGCTTTTCACATTTCTATGATGGGTGTGTATTGCTTTTATTTCAAATCAATGGAATAATAAATGCCAATTAGTGTTCCACAGGAAACAACATTATGATTAAATAACTGTCCTCCCCCCATGTCCACCTAAAACTAAAGCCACAGGACTGTCACAGATCTTTTCACCTTTACCTAGCCGGGGGGGCAATTTTTTTTTAAGATTTTATTTATTTGACAGAGAGAGACACAGCGGGAGAGGGAACACAAGCAGGGGATGCAGGGGAGGGAGAAGTAGGCTTCCCATTGAGCAGGGAGCCCGACACGGGGCTCGATCCCAGGACCCCGGGATCATGACCCGAGCCGAAGGCAGACACTTAACGACTGAGCCACCCAGGCGCCCCCTCTGTAATTTTTAACTTCATAAAACAAAACAGCATTTCCACTTCCCAGGGATGCAACATCTCCTGAGTCTGACACTTGGAGTGGGCCACCCCACCCCACTCATCCTCACAGGGGCCCCCTTGGTGAGGCCTGAGTCCGGCTCACCCCTGCCCTTCCAGACTGAAACATGGACAAAAGGCAAACGTGTCTGCTGGCTCACTGGTTTTCCAGCACTGACACTGGCTAGAATCTGCTGTGAAATTCTCGTTGGAAGAGACAACTTTAGAAACAGACGAAAATTAGTCCTCAGACATGGTGTCACCCCCTATTAAATGTCCCAAAGCAAACAATGTGATAAGCAAATTTAAGAGGAATACTTCCCTTTCCAAATTAAAGCCAGCATCTGGCCAGGCAAGGCCCACACACCTGCCCGAACGCTCCTCGCACAGCCCGGATGGAACAGCTTTCAGAGCCCGGCTGCAGAAGGGTCTCGGGGCTGTTTTGTTGGTTCTAGGTTGCAGTGCTGAAATTATGTTTTTCAATTATGTGATCCAAGTAAAAGAATATTGCGCTGGGTCACTCTGACCTTTGGAGGAATATGTTACATTACTTCCCCCAGGACCAGAAGGCATTTTTCAATTACTAGAGCCAAGCAAATCTTCAGTACACTCTCACCATGACTCAGAACCAGCCACATGGACACAAAATGAGCACATAACTGTTCAAAACTGCTCAGCTCCCCTGAAGGAGGCACCACGAACTGGCGGCAGAACCCAGAACGGGCCTTCACAGCCATCGCATCTGAGCTACACCCCAGTCCTGCTGAGCTCCTCAGGCCCACACTCAGTGGGTTGACGAAGTGGAGTTTCCAAACCCCCTCCCTGGAGATTCCACGTGGCCAGGCTCGGTCGGTGCCCCAGACAGCCGCGGTGTACAAGAGTGGATGGGGCGCCCACCCTCACTACTGGATGGTTCCTCCACAAGCATCCAGCCAGGATACTGCCCAAATGAAAGTGGCCGGGCCCTTCCCTTCACCCCTTAGCCTATCCCCACCCAGACCAGCCCGGTGTCCCACCAACACCTGTGGCATCCCACGTACCAGCCCCAGCCCACCCCTTCCCTGGGGCTCCAGGGCACACTCATTCCGTGCGATGGCCTGGTGGGGAGGGGACCCTACAGTCAGCAGGACCTGGTATCACCCTCTATTCGGCGGGTCACAGCAGAAACTCAGCAAACACACAGACCACCAGAGATAGAAAGGGGAGCAAAGGGGACACAGGGAGCATCTACTGATTGTCCATTTGGTCCCGGGAGATTCCCTTACGTCTTCTGATTAAATGGGAGAAGATATCCCAAGGATGCACATGAGTCCCAAGTGTTATTAATGACCCACTCTGAGGACAACGCCGTGGGGCAGGGAGTGCTGCTCTATCCTCCAGACGAGGAAACCCAAACCCTAAAGGCCTAGGCAACCCAGCCAGGTCCGGACCTTACATAACAGCATCCCACTGCCCCCCAGGAGCACAAGGTGGAGGCAGCCCCACTCTATCACAGGAGCCCACCTGGGGTCAGTCCCCAGGGACACTGCGCTGGGGCACAGTAGCCCCAGCAACAAGTACCGGCTGTTGGCTGGAATGACAGCTGCAGTAAAAGGACTTTAAAACATTCTTGTGTTCTAATGCCGTGAGTCAACGTCTAGGAATCCACCCCAAGGAAATAATGAGAGGCAGAAAGGATTTACCAGAAAGATGTTCATCCAGGTGTTATTTATAACAACAAACGATTGGAAACAAGCCAAGTTCAACACGCAGGGAGCAGAGAGGTCAACTCCAGCCAGAGCATACCGTGAATGACCGGTGCCCATGGGGCTGTTTACAGTTGGCAATGGCATGAGGACTGTCTGTGACCAAGGCAGGTGCACCACTGTTCCTAAGTGAGCTTGGCCAGGGTAAGAGGAAAGCGTGAGGACAGAGCTACTGAATGCTTGTGCCCCCTCCCCCAAATTCCTAAGGTGAAATGTCCACCCCATCGATGGTGGCTCCAGAGAGCTGCATCGCCCCTTCCACCACACAAGGACACAGCGAGAAGGCACGGGCTAAGGACCAGAAGAAGCATCCTCCCCCGGCCACGCTGGCTCTTGACCTTGGACTTCCCAGCCTCCAGGACCACGAGAAATAAACTTCTGTGGGTTTTAAGCCACCCAGTCTGGGGTATTCTGTTATAGCTGCCCGAATTAAGACAGAATGGAAAAGAAAAAGGCAGTTTTGTATCTCCCAGATTTGCTGCAATAAGTACGCTTTATTTTATAGTCAAGAAAATCTGACACGGGTATTTGGGGAATTAGCAGAATTTCTGAATCTCTCACCAAACATCCTGAAACACAGACTCTCTACCTCCCTGTCCCCTAGACGGGATTTCTCTGACACCCTATTATCAGCCACATGGCTTTCCCCATCCTCGTCCCACCTCTGCCAAGAGCCCCTTGACCTCCCATGTCCCCAGATAGTCCAGAGCCAGCGCCCTCCCCCACCTTTGGTGAACTCCGGAGACACGGTCAGCACCTCCTCATTATCCTGGCCACATGGAGGGCTGCCCCTGCAGCCGCAAGTGTCCTGCCTCTCAGTTCCAGCACACACACAGCCTGGGAATCTAGCGGTGCCTGGTCCTTTGCTAAGTAAGCACTCGGCAGCTGACACGAGCCAGCCTTTCCTCTCCCTCAAGGAGCCCCAGTGTGAGCGTGGAAGTCTGCAGGGTCATACCACTCTGACGCCAAAGTAGAACATGGTGCGGTGGAGGGAGCAGCCCAGCGCCATGATGGAAGAACGGATGTGGGGGGTGCATCAGTGGGTGGGTGGATGGATTTGTGGTCTGGATGGACGGGTGGATGGTGGAATGGCTGATGGTCTGGGTGGGTGGGTGGAGGTATGGGTTTAGGGTCTGGGTGGACGGGTGGGTGGTGGAATGGGTTTAGAGTCTGGGTGGACGAGGGGATGGGTGGGTGGGCTAACTGCATGGAGGAGCAGGCGGACAGGTGGGTGGGCGGGTACACGGGGCGGGCGCTCCGACGGACGGCTGGATGAAGAAGGCAGTATACCTTTGCCGATGCAAGCTGAATCAAAGGCACCACAGCGTCCTCTCTTGCCGCTCTCTCCTCGGCCATTTTGCTCCAGTCACGCCGGACCCCGAAATCAAAGACCGAGGTCAAACGGCATCAAGGGGTTGCACATCCCGGTCCCCTGTCGCTGGAGTCCTCCCGTCGCCCAACCAGCACTCCCAGTGAATCCTCACTCACTGTCACCTCTAGAGCGGCGTCCTTGGGCCCCCCGCTGGACAGGTGGCCCTCCTCTGTGCTCCCGCTGAGCACCGACTGTACCACGTGAAAAGGTGGCTGGACCGCTGTGGCCCACAATGTGGCACTCCCCACCCCCCCACCACACACTCAGGGCCGGGCCAGTCCCCCCAGGACGTGGCTGGCGCTCAGGGGCAGGGAGCTCATCCATGCTCTAGTGCTGGGCCTTTGGAGCCGCGAAGAGCGCACCTCTCGGCACCCCCCGCACTCTCAGATGAGTGCATAAACCAGGGGGGGTCTCAGCTCCGCCCACCGGTCTGTGCTCCACCAGGAGACCAACTCCCCTGTGAGAATAACAGTGGCGAGGTTTGGGGGCCAAGATGTACCTCCCAGCAGTGATCTTGTAGAAACAAGACAAGAAGGGTCCCAGGGAGTAAGCGGGGTTGTCCGCTTTTCTAGGGCCCAGGACTCTCCAGTGTCCCTTGACACCTGGCTCACCAGGGGAGGGACCCTCAAAGCCTCATGTCCGGGCTGGCCTTCCAGGGGATGAGCAGAGACTCAGCTGGCAGGCGAGACTCCGAGGACCCTTGTGACTTGCACTGGGGAAAGGGGCAAACCTTGGGACAGCAGGTGGCCCTGCAGCCGCACAGCCTTGGGGAAACTGTGCCCTGCGCTGGCCGGGGAGCACGGGGAGAACACGGAGTCAGTGACCACCCAGCCGGGGCAGTTATCGCAGGGTCGGAGGTCACGGGCCACCACCGCACCACTGCCTGCTGAGCTCCAGCACCATCCCGTGGGGCCCTTCCCGTGTCAACGCGGTCGTGTCCACGGCCTCTGGTTTTTCCTTCTGCCCCCCGAGGGGCCCCCGATCTGCGCCTTGTGGGATGGTCTGGTGGCAGGTGCCATTCACAGCTTGAACACTGCCACCTGCACAGGAGGTGCCAAGTGCGGGGCTCAGCCCCCGGGGGGACATCGGAACTGGGGGAGGTGCCGCCCTCCCAGGCGTGCTGCTCAAGGGAAGCCGCGGGGAACCGGCTGAATCCCAGCCCCCCCTCTCGGCTGCGCTCTTGGTGCTGGGCAATTCCTTCGTGTTTATCAAATGAACACATGGTCAGCCCCTGCCCCAGAGGATTGGCACAGACAGCATCTATGGACTTTGCCCCCAACTGGCTGTGCGACTCTAGTAACATACACGCCAGCCTCGGTTTCCCCGCCTGCACACCAAGTGGACGGGGTCGTGGAGGACAATTTTGGCTCTGTGCCGCTAGACATGCGTGTTCCTGCTGTCAGCACAGCATCGACGAGTACGTGCACACTCAACTGCCCAGTCCCTTCCTGAATAGCTCGTTTCTTTCCCCTTTCTTAACCACAAACTTTTTTCATTGACTAAGGCATTCCAGCCTAGAGCAGCTGCCTGCCAGCAGGAAAGGCTCAAGGCTCCCGGGGCAGCCAGCCCACACCTCCCTGTCCCGCCTCTCCATCAGCGACACACCTGCCCCCTTCGCAGCCGCCCCCAAGCTCCAAGGAGCCTACCGCCCAGCTCACGGGACGCCCCACGCCCAGCCGCCCACTCCAGCGAGCGCCACGAGTCCCGAGGCTCCTGTGGGCATCCTTACCACGTGTGCGCACACAAGCCTAGATGGATGTGTTTTTCCTCTTCCTAGAGAGGGGCCCACACCACCGGAAGCTTTCTTCACTGCTTCCCTGTATTACGGTATCCGGGAGACCAATCCCTTCCAGGAAACGCAAAGCCGAGAAAGCCCTTTCTCTTAGTGGCTGCAGAACATTCTCCTCCAAGTGGCTCTGATGATGGGACCCGGGCACTTCCATCCTCTGCTTTTCCAGACGGTGCTGCCCGACCCCACAGGTGTCCACACACACACACACACACACACACACACGTAGGATTAGGGAAAATTCCAAGATCCAGTGGAGTGGCCGGGTCCAAGAGCACGTGCATGTTAATGCTGGACTATTCAGGGATACTGCCTCCGCCTGTCTTCAAGGGGTGACCCAGGAGAACCCCCACTTCCCCTCACAGCCTGGAGGCAACAGTGAGTGCTGTCAGTGTGCTCCCTTGCTCAGCTGGCCAGGTTGGGGGGGGACCTCCCTAGGTTTTCACCTGAACTCCTTTCCAGGCAGTGAGCATCCTCTCGTGCATTTAGAAACTACCTGTACTTTGTTTCCTAAGAACTATGCTCGTCTTCTGTCCGGGGCGGGGGCAGGGGGTGGGAGGTGGTGAGGGTTCGGTGGGTAGTTTCTGGCCTTATTGATTTACAGGAGTTTCAAATATTATAGCTTATCAATCCCTTCTCTGCAATCCATGTTCCTCTTCCCTTTTTTTATGCCGGTTGGTTGTTTTGGGTTTCCTCTTGGCCCGAGAAAAACTCTTGACTTTCGCGGAATAAAACTTTTTCTTCTAACTTCTGGGGTTTCTGGGAACGGCCTCCTCACCCCCAGATTGTAAAACCCAGTCTCCCACGATTTCTGCTGGTCGCTGCATGGTTTCGTTTGCAAAGATCCCGTCTTTGATCCATCTGGAATGCGTTCTGGTGCAGGAAGAAGGCAGGGCCCAGCTTCTCCTTCCCAGATGGTGTCTCTGCTCTCCCAGCCCATTTCAATGACTAATCCTTTCTTTCCCGGCCAAGTGAATGCCGCCTTTATCAGGCCCTGAATTCCTCTGGGTGCTGTGCCTTAAAGCCCACAGAGAGCAAAGGCTGCCCGGCCCCCTTCACCGCCCACATGGAGGGGAGGGTCTCTGCTGGCCCAGCCCCCGCCCCCCACCCAGGAACAGCCGGAGACCTGACACCCTGGTGTCTGGGATAGAAGCAGCTCAGGCAAAATCCAGGGCGTTCCTCCTTCAGGAATGCCCGGGCACTTACAGCATCACAAATGGAAATGACCCAACGCCCTATCCGCGGAGCCACTTTACGGCAGTCGGGACAGGGAGCTGTGGGCGTCCTTATAAAGCGAAGGGAGAAAGGCCAGATGAGCTGTGCTGGGACACCACGGCCTCCCCTCCAGGGACAGGACACTGGGTGTGGGACGAGGCCCCCCGCGGCGCCCTCATTTCCAGGCCAGCCCCCCTGTTCTTCTCTCCATCCCTTACGCTTCGAGCTCCCACCCAGTAGAGTTTGCGTTTGGAGATTATGAGTGATTTTTGTCTTCTGCACTTTTTTGTGTTTTCCAAAATGACTCTAATAAAAAATGTATCCTTTTTCATTAAAAAAAAAAAAAAAACAGGGGCGCCTGGGTGGCTCAGTGGGTTAAGCCTCTGCCTTCGGCTCAGGTCATGATCTCAGGGTCCTGGGATCGAGCCCCGCATCGGGCTCTCTGCTCAGTGGGGAGCCTGCTTCCTCCTCTCTGCCTGCTTCTCTGCCTACTGTGGTCTCTGTCTGTCAAATAAATAAATAAAATCTTAAAAAAAAAAACATAATTACAGAAAGGAGAGGAGAGGAGGAAGACCTCTAAGGAGGGGCCGCACCCCTCCCCACCAGGCCGGGCCTCTCCTCTGGGCATCGGCACGTGTCCCCTAGACACCCGCTGGGCCGCACGAGCTCACCCAAAGTCCCGACTCCGGGCAAACCGGCCCCAACACGCCCTCAGAGCGCCCGGGTGCAAACCCAGGAGGGCTGGGGAAGGACGTGGCGGTTACATGGAGCCAGATGGGTCAGGGGCCCGGCCCGCCCAGGCCACCAGCAGGGGAATCCCCAACTGACTTCTGATCCTGTGTCCCCAGCACCCCACAGGAACTGCCCACCCTCTCCTGGGGTGTTAGAACGGGGCAGCACACGGGAGGCAAGCCGGGGTCACCGTGCACTGACCATGGGACCGGGAGCCCAGGCTGTGTGGCCTCCCAGGGGCGCAGCATCTGATTCTCGGGGCACTGCGGTGCGTAGACCGTGGAGCTCCGTAAATGCTGAACTGCATTTTAGGAAGGGCTTGTCTTCAGCCCCCCGCCCCGTGGCAAAGCTGCGCACAGTCCTTCAACACTGGGCACACAAGCCTCGCTCACAGCTCTGGAGCTCGGTGACACACTCGGACGCAGCTTGTGGCCCAGCAGAGATGTGATTAACGCCAGACCCAGGGTACCGGGTCTGCGCCAGAAGATTCCGTGAGTGCCCTCTCTCTCCCATCCGAGCGGGCAGCTGCCACACCACACGGCCCCCTCCTTCGAGCGCTGGGACAGCTAAGGCCGGGATCAGGATGCAAAAGGGACATGAGGGCCCTGGGGCCACAGGACAGGAGGGTGCAGAGGGACCCCCGGGAGCACTGCCAGCCCGGCCGCTCTCCACCTTGGCGCTCAGCCCCCGTCCCGAGGCCCACAGTAGGGGTGCATCTCCGGGGGGGGCCTGGGCACACAGCACTGTGTGGGAGGGCGCCGAGAGGGAGCTGAGCTTGCACAGCTGGGCCCAGCTGGGCGGACACGGCAGCCGGAGTTTCCCCAGGCGCTGGGAAGTCACAACGGAGAGGAAGGGGCCGCGAGAGGGAGAGCCGGCATGAGTCGTCCGAGAAAAATGTGCAAGCCTTGAGCCTGACATACCCCAGAGATGGGCTGCCCAGAACAGCACGGTGTCCCGGCCGTTCTGGGGAGCAGTCACTCCCTGGCTGTTTACACTGCTGCACAAATCAGACCAGGAACTATTTTACGAAGGGACTGGAAGAACACCAGACTACCCCCCTTTGGAGGATTTTCATTCTTATTTTCTTGCCAAGATATTGACCAGGCTTCAGTGTTCATGGAGGAAGGTGCAGCCTGGAGCCCAGCGCCTTTGCTGGGGCCTAAGCTCAGCCCGGGGAGGGCTGGAGCAGAAGAACCAAGAATGGCACACAGAGGAGCTAGCTCAGGCTTGCCCGGGGAGGTGGCTTGGGGCATCAGGCCCAGGATCCGGGGCTCCACGGGCGGGCGGGAGGAGCAAGAGGCAAGACGCTTATGGCGACAGGAGCAAGCCCATCACCCACCAGGAAGGCCTGCGCAACAGAAGCCGTTTGCGGTAAGGCCCAGAGGGGTCCTCGTCTGGAGGAGGCAGGCGGAGCGGCTAGTATTTAAGGAATTCCAAAGCAGGGCTGACGGGGTTTCTGGAAGTTATTTACTGGGAACTAAAGGAGTCTGAGGTGAACAGACCTGGAAAGGGTCATTGGGAGGGACGGCAGCTAGGGAGCCGGGTGACAGCTGAGAAATTATCCAGAAAACAGAGCAGGAGGGGGTCGGCAGGAGGAGGTGGCCTGGGGTACTGAGAGCTGTGCTCGAATCTCAGGTCTGCTCCTTGTTAGCTGCGTCACCGGACGCATGCCCACAACACCGCCCGCCAGGGTTGCTGGACTAAGCAATCCCGGGCATAAACCCCCAGCACACGGGAGGCTTCGGGGCACCGGGCAGCTCTGTGCTCCTGGGACGGTGCTCCCGCCTGCGCACACACGCGCCTTGCCACAAACGGGCCATCTGCAGGCGGATCCCTCGAGAGACCTGGTATGATCAGCCCACTGCACAGATCAATGTCCGTGGGGAGACGGTCCAGCAGAGCCTGGGCCCACAGACTCCAGTCCAGCACGCAGAGGAGGCCTTCTTCCACACCTCCATGACCAAATTCCAAACCCTCCCCACCCTCCCTCCTCGAGCCCCTATAGGGGTATCGCACCCCGAGTCCCCACCTCTGCCAGCCAGCGCAGTACCCTTCTCCTTCCCCAGAATAGCCCAGGTCCCTCCACACCGGCCTACCCTCCTTTGGAAGGCCAAACACATCGGCCAACACCCTGAGAGTCGGTGAAGGTCTCTCCGTTCAAGGTCACAAGCATCTATGGACCCCCTCCATAGATGGGCCATGGGTGCGAGGCCACAAGGTCCAGAGACCCCCCCACCTGCTTTCCCCACTCCACACCAAGCCTCCTGAACCGTCAATGTCAGCCTGTGAGGGTAGCAGCCCCAGCTCCACTGCACAGAGAAACCGAGGCACGAGGGAGCGAGGTCGCCCCAGGAGATGCAGCACTGGCTGCCCAAGCCCCACCTGGGTCTCCGCGTGTCTAGCAGGGACTGTGAGTGAACCACCCCCGTACTTGGTCTCGAGGTTTGGGTCTTCAGTGCCGTGGCGCGAGCGCAGACCGTGCACCCCCACCGCTGGCCGTGTGGACTTCTGCCTCTGGATGTGGCCCCCCACCAGACCTGCCCAGGACCACAGATACGCAGTAAGCCCTCCTCCCTCGGTTTCAAATAAATTGAGATTCCCTGAACTTCTCCAAGTCGAATCCATCTGGCCCTTGCACACGGATGGGTGTGATACCCAAGCGGCAGGTTGTCTGAGGGGCTGAACAGTTCTCGAGGACTCGTGACCCACCTGCAGAGAAAACCAAGGGTGGGAGGCTTTTGCTCCGGTCCTTGGCAAGCCTGCACGCTCTCCCTGGATTTTCGGATCCATCCTAGGCACCCTGCTAGGAAGATAAAGGCGGGCTCGGAAATCTCGGAAATCAGGCCCCGGGGCTTTGCTTCTCAGGGCCTTACTCTCTTTCACAGAAATGTTGATAGTTTAAAGATGTGGGTCGGGTCCTGGCCCAGCTTCCCCCGCCCAGGAGAGGCTGTGGCTCAGCCACACCAGCTCAACTCTTAGGACAACGGAGGGGCTGCTCAACCCCCCACAGGGCCCTAGGAGGCGAGAACTGCTCAAGGCTACGGAGAACTGCTCAAGGTGACCGCACTCTTATCTTTACACCCTGCGGCTGGCAGGCACGGATCCACACAGGTCTCTTTCCTTGTGTGTCTGCTGATAGGAAACAGGCAAGGCCCACCTGGCTGGGCTTGGCTCCCGGTTCTTTCCTTCCCACTGAAATGGAAAAACTGACTCAGGCAGCTCACCGGCTCCTACAAACACTCTCCCCACGGCCCAGCACAGGCCCCGGGACCTGCCCCCGCAGAGATGGGGCAGAGAGGTCATGGGCGGTGGCCAGCGGGGTTCACCAGCTTCCCCCCGCCAGCCCCCCCCGCTGCGGAGATGAAGGCCCCAGAGAAGAGGAGGCGGCCAAGCCCCCCCCCCGGCCCCCCGCCATGAGGTCTGCCCTCTGACCTCTAGCTCTGCACGCCGGGGCCTGTTCCCAAGAGGCTGCACAAAATCCAATTCCCGGTAGCTGAGACCCAATATTTTCGAGGACGTGACTCTGCCACTCACTTAGCGGCCTTCTGTGGGCCTCAGCAGAACGGAAGGGGCCGTTCACCTTGGAAGGAGGTCACTCTGGCAAAACGGTGCAAAAGTGGGAAAATCCACTCTTTACCTCCAGAGAAACCTCTCAATCAAGCGTACCCCCCAACTGCACTGCCTATGTCCGTTCACTAGGAGACGCCCGTGGGGTGCTGAAAATGCCCCCTGAGCCCAGAGCGGTGGGCAGGCCCGAGAACGGACAGGAGAGTCAAGCCAAAGGGACTGTCCCCACGTCCCCAGCCCCTGGACGGCAACTGGACCGGCCCAGGAAGGGGAGGTGGGCACCTGTCCACACGGGCGGGCCCAGGCCACTGCAGGGAGGGCAAGGATGGGCTGACTTGGAGCTTGGGGGCCCAACAGTGTAGGCCTGGCCTACACTGCCCCCAGCACACTCTTCTCCGCAGGTGGGCCCTGGTGGCATGGACACAATGGGAAGCCGTGAAGTAAGGAAAATGGGGAGTGTCTCCAAGTTGAAGCAGCATTCACTATATTCCTGGTGAGCAAGAAGCTTTAAGAAGTTGGAAAGCCCGTGGTTTATGGTGACCAGGTGAAAACCAATGGCGCTGGAGCCTGGGTTCTGGCACTTTCCAACCTGGGTGCCATCAGCCACCAGAGGGACCTGGCAAACAGTGGCCTCAAACCCTTCTGGAACAGAAGGAACCCCGGGACAGACCTGAGACCTCCAGGCTTCATGTCCCAAGACGAATCTGCAAGGTTCACACACCAACCCCCGATGGTGGAGATCCAAGACCATGGGCTTCCCCTCCCAGAGGCAGGACAGCAGGTAGCAAAGCCCGCCCTGGGGTTCTGGCCCCCCCACTTCTCAGCAGACTTCAACCCCAGGAACCCTCAAGCCCTCCAGTTCTGAGTGGATTCATCAGTAAAACCACCCTGAGGCCAGAGGCCAGAGGCTTACTGAGTCCCACCCAGTAAGACCTCCAGTTCCTTCCCCAGGAGCCGGGGCCTGTCTGCTGTCCGGCCTCACGCCCCCCCACCCCCACCCCAACAAAGTAGCTCCTCAGTGTTCGGTGCAGAACCTTGGACAGCAGCCCCCCCGGGAGTATCATCTGTCAAACGCACCGACCTCTCCTGGGTTCGCCCCCATCACCAGCTGCGCCCTCTGCACTAACTGGCCGGCCACCCGTCAAGTCCAGCAGAGCCCTGAGCCCCCACACAGAAGCCTTATCCCCACTGTCCCCTTGACGGTTCCTGCCTCCCTGAGCTCCGCCGGCACTAACCGCCGGCACAAGAGAACCACAGGGTTACACAGTGTTACCACCACACGCTGGTAACTGCAGTGACGACCTTGACCACAGACATTACCATTATTCGAAAGACTCCGTCTGCCCTGCTGCCCTGGACGCAGGATCCAGGACAGCACGCCATGGGCTCCGCATCCACGTGCAGACGACGCACGCGAATCTGCAAACCCCCCCCCCGGCCACCCTTCTGCGCCTTCTGCTGCCGTTGCCTCTTACCTGGAGGTAAGCTAACTCGGATCAGAGAGGTCCAGTGAGGCACTGGAGGTCCCACAGCCAGGGGCCACACCCTGCTCTCTTGGCCTCCGAAGCTGCTGTCCTCATCCCTGCGTGCTGACTCATCGGGCTTCCCACCCTCAGCTCCTGAACTTTCATTTCAAAACTCAAAGGAGCATTGGACGGCAGGAGGGACAGGGACCGGCCCCACACAGGGAGAGGAAGCCCCAGAGGAGGTCCGGGCCCGGGCTCCATCTCCTGCTCTCGTCCTAGGGGATCCCCGGCTGAACCTGCTCACAGCTCCCCCTCACAGGAAAGCAGACCTGCCCCCCTGCCTCCCCGGCTCCCAGTCAAGCTCAGAAACCACCAAGTTGCCAGGCCGGGGTCCCAGACTCGGGGAGCTGTAGCCCTTTGCAAACTGCCAGCAAAGCTGCTGTCTCGGGACCAGCCCTTGGGGCCAGGACATCCCTGTGGGGCGGGGGGGGGGGGGGGGGGGGGGGGGGGGCTGCTCCAGCTGAAGCCACTGCCAGGCCTCCCGTGTCCCCACGGTCCTCAGCCCCAGCCTCTGGGCTGAGGCCACGCCTGGCCACACTCCATCCTCTGCTCTTTGGCCCCAGCAGCCTGAGAGCCCCCGGGCAGACAGAGCCGCACACGAAGAGGGCACCCAATCTCCTGTCTCGGGAGTGTCCCACTCAGGGCCTGGAGCAGGTGGAGAGCCCGGAGCCTGCCCCATGGGCCTGGCCCACATTGTCCTTGGGCCTAAGGAGGACACCGAAGCGTGCCGCCTTCTCTCCTGTGGCGCCTTAGCAAATCCCGAGGGGCTCAGCTCTGAGACGTGAATGAGCTGCCCCCATCTACCCACACGGAGGCCCCAGACTCGCGTCCTGCACTGAACACACAGCAGTCATGACCATGAGAAGCAGCACCGTGATGGTCCGCAGGCAGTCCTTCCAGCAGGCTTCTGAGACAGGCACTGCTCCTGTGCCCATTTCACAGATGGGAAAACTGGGACACAAAGAGGGGCTCCTTGGCAGGGAGCCTGGGCCCTCGGCATAGGCAAGATGCAGGCGCCTGCCCGCCCAGCTCCCAGGGGAGCAAGGAGCCCCCCTACGTGCGACGCTACGGTCCTCTGGCCCAGGACACCCAGCTCTGAGCTCATCTCCATGTCCCTCACAGACACGGCACAAAGAGGGAAGGACTAGCACTGAGTGTGCTGGACAGAGTCGTAGCTTAGTGTGATGGGACGTCGGGGGTCAGTGGCACAGTCTGTGGGGTGCAGAGGAGTGGGCGGGGCTGGATGGCATGAGGTTAGCCATGGGCAGACACTGGTCGACCCCACGTGGATTATGGGGAGCTGCTGTGCTACCTTCAAAATTTGCCCTGATCACTGCTTCTTGAAGGTGGGACCACACCAAGAAAGCAGGGCAGGCGTGGGAGTGGGGAGCCCCGGCCTCCTCCTCTCCCCTCCCGGCCCTTCTCCCCTTGTAGGTGTCCCCCCACAGCGTCATGGATGCTGAGGCCCGCAGCTTACCTAACCAGGGAGGGAGGGTGATCCTGAGAGAGCTCCGGCCCCACCGGCCCCTCCCTCCCCCACTCTGGGCTGACTCCAGCTCCTCCCTGGAGCTCGCTGCCCAAGGCTCCCCCATGCCAGCCCCACCACCCTGGGTGCCCAAGAGGCCCCGCATGGGTTCCCCAAGTTCAGTGAAATGTAGCCACCGTCCAAGCAGGACTTGCTGCACTAAAGGGCCCTTATCTAAACTAAGACTCGGAATAACTGAACAATTCCCTGGAAAATGACCCCCTTCGGAAACCCTGTCCTGAGCTTCCAGCCTAGAAAGGCCTGGTTGCTCCTGCCCTCTGGGGCGAGCATTTTTAGTCTCAGAGGACCTGAAAGCTGGGGTCCCTTCCTCCTCTGCATAAAAGCAGCAGGAACACCCCTACTGTCTCCTCAGAAGGACAGCAGCGTCTCCGCGGGGCACTGGCACCAGGGACCACCTCCTCCACCTCTTTCCCCCCGGAGCAAGCTGGAGCCCCCCAGCACCACACACTGTCTCCAGGGAACACAGAACAGGAAAGAGGTCCCAGTCACTTTTCCCCACAGACCCGGAACACACGAGAGGCCCAAACAGGGCTCAGGCTTCCCGAGACCAAAGGGAGCTCCCAGGATGAGAGGGGGCCCTTCCTTGTCCCCATCTCCCTGCATGCCCCCTGCAGGTCTCCGGGCTCCCGGCTCTCCTGGCACCTGCTCCAGGAACCCACCTAGGCAGGCCAGGGCACCAGGGGCCCACTGGGTGCACAGCTGCCCCGCTGTCCTCCCCAAGAAGACCCTGACATTCAGCAAGGCGCCACATGGCGGGAACTGACCAGCCCAGTATCAGATGAAAGAGACAGCGAGGCCAAGGCTCCCAGACTGCCCACTGTGGGCAGGACACCACCTCGTTCCTCCGCACAAAGACAGGAACGGAAGCCCCAACGGAAGCTGCCAAGGCCCCCTCGCCAGGCGTGGAGAATGGCAACCTGCACCAGCATCTGTGCCGGTCCTACTCCCGGTCCTACCCCCTGTCCTACTCCCACAGGAAGGCGCTTCTCCCTCGGGGGCAGGGCACCGGCCATCTGCGAAGCCTCCAGTGCTTCCCACCCTCCTCTGCAGGACCGGACCACCCGCACCCAGCGCAGGCTGGTGGGAGCCCAGCGCAGCGTCTCAGGGAAGAGGAACAGGAACCAGAGGAAGGACACAGCTGGGGAAGCGCACTCGGTGCTCCGGCAGCGCCGCCCTTCAAACTCGCCCAGGGCGGCCTCTGGCCATCTCAGGGTGGACAAAACAGGCTGGGCCCTGCTTGGCGCCCCACGGGGCTGCTAGGAGCCTCCCCTCTGACTGGCCAGGGGCACCCCCACCCGCCGTGACTGTTCCGCTCACTAGCGCAGGCTGCCCCACGCTGCCCGCGCTTGCCTGTTGCTCCCGCGCGCACCTGCCGCCGGGCCCGCACAGAGCGGGGCCGCGGGAGGCCCCACACCTCGGGCGCAGGGCCCAGCCTCTCCGCGGCCCCCTCGGACCCTCCACCGGAGGGTCGCTCGCGGCCACTCTCGGTCACCCTGGGCGGAGTGGACAACGACCGCCGCCACCTTGCAGGGACGTTAAAGCGCGCCCTGTCCTGGTGTCTGTCCTGGTGGGATCGCAGCTTTCCTGCGCAGGCCCAGCGCTTCAGGCTGGGCGCGTGCCCCGGCGGCTTGCGGCAGTCGGTGAAACAGAGAGTTCACTGGGGTCCCTGCTGCCACGGTGCTGGCCCGGAAGACCAGCCACAGGGCCGGCCGCCCGCCGGACAGCTGCTGGAAGCAAGGGACCCTCGGGCTGGCACTCAGAGACATTGCAGCGCCCCCGGGGCTCTGTGCAATGGAAGTTTGGAGAAACTGGGTCAGACTGTGGTTCCATTTCTTGGGCCTGAGTCACCGAAGAATGGCGACACTTAACTTCTAACGTGGGGTTACCACTGAGGTTGGGGCTTTGCCAGAAAACTACTGGGTGAGTCAAAGCTGATGGGCCGATGCCTCAGACCGAGTGACCCCCATGACCCGCACCACACAGCCACACACACCCACTCACGGCCACACACACCCCCTCACAGCCACACACACCCACTCACGGCCACACACACCCCCTCACAGCCTGCCGAGCATTCGTTCGTCCCACGAACAGCCCTCCAACCACCTGGGACAGCGCCGGCACCGAGCAGCGTCTGAGCTGGCAAAGGCCCCACCTGCGCACCCCCCAGCGTGAACACGTCCAGGGCACCTGCCATCACTCACGGTCACGTCACGGAGGCGGAAGACCAGAGTCCCACAGGTGGGATGTGGGCAGGTCCATTTCCATCTCTGGACTCAACTCCTCCTTGCAAAGTGGGGGTGGCCCAAGGAGGAAGGGGAGCTACCTCCACCCCTTGGCCTCAGCACCACGGATGTCCCAGCGAGCAGTCTAATAAACAGGGGACATTTCCTGTGTCACCACTTCTTCTGTTTCTCCCACGAGGGAGGCACTAGTGTGACCGTCCACAGAAGAAAGAGGGACCCGCTCACGCAGCCAGCCAGCAAGCAGGACCCCACACCCGCTGCCTCGGGCTGCCTCGGGGTCTGGGAAGGACACACAGTGATAACTGGGCTCACTCCGTGCTCTGCCCATGTTATGCACCGAACCCCACAAAGAACCCTGCAGGACTTAAGGACTGTCACCCTCTTCTTAAAAATAGGGAAACTGAGGCACGGGGGTGCTAAACGCACAGTTGGTAGGAGTGGAGCTGAGGTGTGGCTGCCCCGATTATCACGCACACGGGGTTCCCCATGCTGTGCCCCCAGCCCTGCAGGTCTGCCCGCGAGAAGAGCCAAAGCCAGCTCCGCCTTCAGGATCTCTGGATCCCCGTGAGCCAAGCCAGGCCAGAGATCTTAAAAGGGACATTTGGCGGAGTGCAGACAGCAGAGTGTGCCTTCTGTGGGGCAACCCACACACGGGGGGAGAGAAACTGCGGCATCTCATCGCCGCCCTCCTGTGAGTAAAAGCATCTCATCAAAGGATCGGGCCCGGCAGGACCTTGCAGGACCCCCGCCTCGTGGCTCCCCAGCAGGCTCCGGAGCCACGGTTCATCTCCGAGCCTCCCATCTGGCGGGGGCTGGGGGGCATCCATGGTAGGGAGGTCGATGTCACCTTGCCCCAGGCTGCGCAAACACAGAAGGTCCTCGAGAGACCACAAAACATAGGCATACACGGAGACAGGACACAGACACGTGGGTCCACACGAATCAGCACGTCACACGTGAGCATGTGCCCGACACGTACACCCAGAAACACGCACATGTGCCCAAGGGGCTTGTCAAGCATGTCCCAAGCGACTCGTGCAAATGACCCAGGAGGCGACGTGGAGCCGATGAGGGGCGCACACTGACCCGGCCTGGGGGTGACAGAAGCCTCTGGGAATGGGGCCTCCTTGGACAGCCACACCTCCCTCTGCCGGGCTACTTCTGGGATGGGGGGCGGGGGTCAGAGCGTGCTCGCTTGCTCGGTTCCTCGTGCAGAAATGCCACCCAAACAGCCATGGCGTGTCCTCCCTTACGCAGGGCTCACGCGACAGCAGGCAGTCCTCACAGCCACCCCCCAGAGCAACTCGGCCCATTTTCCAGATAGGAAAGATGAGACAGGGTGACTGGCCCAGACCAGCCACCCCGAGCGGGTCTCAGAGGCAAACCCCCGCAACTGTCCATGCCGCCCCTGGGGTTCAGCCATCAGATACCCCCTCCCACACCTAACTGCCTGTCCCCCAGCACAAGAACCCAAAGTCACGGCCAGAAGCCACCCCCACCCCCACGGCAGCCGAGGCTGTCAGCGTGTCTGTGGAACTCACCGACCGCAGGGCACCAGCCTCTCATGCAGGAGCAGAGAGGGCTAAGGAGGCTCCCCGGTCTCTGTTCATCCCCCCCACCCCACAGAGACCCCCTCTTTCTCACTGCAGCCACTTCTGCTGGCACAGCCCTCCCAGGACAAGCGGAGCTGGGGGCACCCTGCCAACCGAGTTAATGAGGGGCTTTCCAGCCAAGGGAAGCAGCCCCAGAGAACACGAACACCAGAGCAGAGTTTGGAATGTCCTGCCGAGAAGGAGGGGTGGACAAGAGTAAAGTCAGAGGTAGAGGAGGGCACCTGCTAAGGAAGGGGAAGAAGAGGGCAGGAAAGACCAAGGTTGGCATCACCTCCTTCAGGAAGCTTCCCCAGATCTCCCCAGCGGGGGCCAGCCCTCCCAGACTATGGAAGGTGACACGTGACACTTGGCACAAAAATGAAGAGTGCAACAAAGCCCTGTGCCCCCGCCCAGAAGACTTAGAGCTCCAGCAGTGAGGTGCTCCACCCCCTTCACCTCTGTCCTCACATATCCCTCAGGGTCAGCCTGCGTGGAAGGCCCTCAGGGTCCAGCCAGGTCTTGCGGATGAGTGAAGGGCCAGTTAAACCAAAGGAACGGGAGAGTGGAGACTGCAACCCATCTGGTCCCTCTGGAAGGCATTCCAGTGAAAAAGGAAGGAGAGGGGAGGGGGGAGGAGGGAGAGGAAGGGAAGGGGGGTAGGTGGAGGGGGGGAAGGAGCAAGGGAGGGGAGGGAGGAAGAGGGGAGAGAGGGAGGGAGGGAAGGAAGGGAGGAAAGAGAAGGAAGGAAGGAGTGGAGGGAGAGGGGAGCAAAAGCAACAGGGCCCTCCCCCTGGGGCCACAGGGGGCAGGACCCCCCCCCCTACTGCTCAGGGCACCAGGCCTCTCCCAGGGAGAGCTGATAAATGGAGGTGAAGAGGTGCCCCCCACCGTCCCCCCCCAAGTCTGAGGCACCGAGGCGTGGCCATGTCAGAGGCAGAGGCCAGACAGACCCAGAATCTGGGGTCCCTCATCCTGCAGGCCTGTGTGAGGGTCCAGTGAGATGACATGGCCAGGCAGGGGTCAGCACATCCATGACCAAGGTTACCAGGGCCCAGGGTCTCCAGGGGCAGGGACCCTGCTCTGCTCCTTAAATGCCGCCCTCGGGCTCCAGTGCGGGCTCAGCCAGGGTGCCTCAAGGGTGTTGGTGACTCATCCCTGACTCTTGGGGCTCACCGCTAGCCTGGCCTCTGCTGTCCTGTTATTAAGGGGGGGGGGGGGCAGTGGGCATCTGCTCCCCGCCCCCCTTGGCTCCACCCAAGCCATGTCTGAGATCCAGGGAGGAGGCAGGGCCAGAGGGCCAGAAGGCAGGGGCGGGGAGGGCAGGCATCAGCTGTGCTGGGCTAAGGGCGTGGCCGCGGTGGCTGTCCAGAAATATCTGAAGGGTGGGGTGACAAGGCAGGCTCTGGCCAGCACCCCAGAAAGGGCCCTGGAGCAACATCACAGGAGAAGGCCCTCTGGGCTCCAGCCCCGGGAAGATACTCCTGCCTGCGGCCCTGCCAGGTGGTCGCACCGCTGCGCTGGGGCTGGGCACGGACCACAGCCGCAGCCCCTCCTGTCACTGAAATCCGGGCTGATGAGGGCAAGGACTCCAGAGCTCCTCCCACTGCCTGTTCTCTTCTGGGGAGGCAGGCAAGGGGGAAGGATGGAAAAGGGTGTCTCTCCAGCCAACTTGATTGAGTCAGAGGGAATTTAACCATTTCGCATCTGTTTTGGACAACCCTTCCTACAAAATTACTGCAAGAAGCAGGCACGTGACCAGAGCCGCCCAATGCCGGCCTGAGGAGATGACCTCAATTTCCAAATATTGGGGTCATGTTTCATTTCACATACTCTCCTCCGCCCCTTACAACGTTAACCGGCCCCAAATGCAATCTTACTTTTCATTCCTTCACACACTTGGCCAAGGAGAAGGTAGGAAAAAAGAGCCATGTTCAGGGAAAACTCGGAAAACATCTGGCGAGTCCCAAAATGGAGAGAAGAACAGGCTCCCGCCTCCCGCATCTGGGGTGCCTGGCCGCCCTCACGGGTCACCCGCGCTGCCCTGCCCCGGACTTCAAAACCCATTCCACCTCGGGAGGTGGGGACAGGTCTGGGAATCTGCTCAGAAAAGTGACTTCTCCACATGCTTTCCAACTGCCGTTCTGACCAAAGCCAACTGTGCAAGTTCTCGGCCCCTCTGCCATGCCTCCGCTTCTAAGGGGCCGCCCTCGCTCTCGGGGAGCAGAACATCGTTAACACCCCGAGCCCCCGACCACATCCCGCAGTGCACTGCAGGCCACTTTCCTGGAGACCACGACTGTCCTCCACCTTCAGCGGGTCCCCAGAGTCAGCCCAGGATCTCGGGCAGGTTACTGGCATCCCGGGTTTAAGACAGCAGGTCCCCAGAGCTAGGCTCAGCACCCCGTGTCTCCCCCAGCCCCATGTTGGCTGGACACACTGACTCCTGCTCATCGCCTTTGGCCCACCACACACTCAACATGCCAGGAAAAAGGGAGAGAGTATCTTAATTGGCAAGCGGAACATGGAAAGTGATTCTTCCCACATGGTTTCAAATTACAAAGTGGAGGAGAGAAGGGGGCGGGCAGCAGAGCTCTCCCTCCTGCCAGCTGGGCCAGCTGGGCCAGCTGAGCCCACTGCCCCACCCCTGTGCCCCTCACTTTTCCTGACCTCGCACCAGCAGCCGTGAGCCTTGTCTAGCTGCCCATTAATGGGGACTGGGGGGGGGGGGTGATTCTGGGGCTGCATGGAGACCCATTGCACAGGTGATCACCAAGGTGATGCTTAGAATCCACTGTCCCATCGGGAGGCTGAGTGGGAGGGAGTGGGGAGCTCTAAGACTCCCCATGGGAGAGGGCTCCCTCCACGTGAGACCTCTGGCAGGAGGAGTGCCCCATTTGGGCACCATATGAGCCACTCTGCCTGACCTTCACAATCACACACATAAAAAAAGACCAATCTGCCTCCCAGGGGATCAGGAGGTTCTGGGGTGGGATTAGGAGCAGGGCTGGTCTACCAGCCTCCCGGCTCCACGGCCGAGGGGCACTTAGCGGCCAGGATGGCAAGACTCGGAGGAGAGCAGAGACCCGGCCTAGCGTGTGCCTGGGGGAGAAGGGCAGGGCTTGGGGGCTCAAGCCTCTGGGATCCCCCCACCAGCAGCGGCCAGTGTCCCCTCGCCCCGCAGCCCGGCCGGAAAGGACCGGCTGTGACTCTAGGGGGCGACCCTTCCCCGTTTTCAGGAGAGGAAGTTGGGCAGCCGCGCGAGTGCTGCAGGAGAAGCTAAGTTTCGGGACAAAGTTTGCCGGCCTCGTGGACAGCCCCTCCGGCTGCTCCGACGCGGGGTCGTGGCCCGGCGCGCGCGACAGCCCCCCCGGCCGGCCCTTGGGCGCGCGGGGCACCGCGCTGGCGCGTCTCCGTCCCCGGCGCTCCCAGCCGGCCTTCGGGGAGGCGGCCCGCGCCGTCCCGAGCCAGGGGACAGCGCCAGGGAGGCCGGCGGGGCCGCGATGACAGCCGCCCCGCGCCCGGCCCTTACCTGCGCGGCTCGGAGGCGGCGCCCACAGCAGCAGCAGCAGCAGCAGCGGCGGGGACAGCAGCGGGGCGCCCGGGCGCGACGGGCCGCGCGCTTTCCAGCGGGTGTGGACGTCCATGCCGGCGGGGCGCGGGTCGGGGCGCGCGGGGACACGCGGGGGCGCGGGGCACGGCCCGGGAGGGCGCGGACTCGGCGGGGACCGCGCGCTTCAGGAAGTCATGGGGAGCCGGCGCCCGCGTTCTCTTGGTGGCGGCGGCTTCGGGCCGGGGCCGGCTGGCGCGCTCGCCCACGGGCGGGGGTCGACCTTGGCCCCGGGGCGGCCGGGACCCCACTCGGCTCGCAGCCCGCGCCTCCTCGCCTCCTCCGACTCCTTCTCGCCGCCTCCTCGCCGCCGCCGCCCCGCGACCCGCTCCCCGTGGGCGCTCCGCTCGAGCGAGGTCGTGCGCCAGCCGCGGGGACCGGGAGTGCCGACCTCGCCTTGGGCGCCGTGCGCTTTTCCCCCCTTCGCCTCCCTCCCTCGCGCCGGGAAGGCACCCGCCGGGGCTGTCGATCCCCCGCGCCCGCAGCAAATCAGAGCGCGGCGCCGCGCTCGGCCGGGCCGGCCCCCGCCTCCCACTGGGCGCCGCGGGCGCGGGGGTGGGGCCAGCGGGCGAGTCGCGGCGAGGAAGGGGCTGGCCCGGGGCCGGCGCGGGCGCGGGCGCGGGCGCGGGCGCGGGGCGGGGGCGGCGCCGTCGCCCCGCGAGTGCGCGCGGACGTGCCCCGCGGCCCACCCGGGCCCCCGACCCCTCCCGCCCGGGTGCCCGCAGCTGGCCCACCCCCAGGAGCCACACTGGCGGGACCCCGGGTTTGATCACTTTGGGTTAAAAAAGAAAAAAAGTTACAGGGCGGCCCAACTTTTTCTTTTACGTGGAGGAGTTCCGAGCTCGTCTTCTGGGCGGAGACTGAACGTCTAATCCTGCCAGATCGGGGCGCCCAAGACTGTGACCATCTCGTTACCCGCCCAGAGGACCCGCTCTGCACCTTCCCCCTCCCTGCAGACTGGGCGCCGGAGCCCAAGTTAGGGTCCGAAGGGTCCCGGAAGGAGCTTGTAGGTTGCACATCTGGGATCTTAATCAGGGGCAGTTGGCAGACAACCCCCCACTCCCCTCCTCACTCCTGCCGCCTCCCTGGTGACCCCCCCTGCCACAAGAGGCAACCAGAGAAGATGCCCCTTGGGGAGGTGACAGCAGGCAAAGGAGTAGGGGTCAGGACCTGTTGCCCTGGGGACCACTGAGGGGCGCCTCCCCTCACTTCTTTAGGACTTGGGGAGGTGTCCCTGGAGAGGGCTGCCCCTTCCTTCGGGCCCCCAGGCCCAGAAAGCCTCCCTTCTGGGAGAGCTGCCAGGCTGGTTCTTAGAAAGAGAAGGGGTGAAGGCGAATCAAATCAAAAGTTTTGTCGGCCTCCCGGAGGCGTCCACCCCCACCCCGGTGAGCCAAGAGTTTTCCCGCCTGGGTGCTGGGACAGGGCTGGGGCCCAGCTCCCTGTCTCCACTTACATCTCCAGATGCCCTTAGTCCCCACCATTCTAGAAATACGGGGGAAAGTTAACTTGGCTGGGACAGCCACATGTTGCTTCTTGAGGTGGGTGGTGGGCGGCGGCTGCCAGCTCACTGGCTGGTTCCCCATCTCCCCCGTGTGCCCTCCCACGTGCCGACAGAGCATGGAGAGGTGCGCAAAACACGCTAAGTAAAGCAGACTGTTCTTTCCAGTTTTTATCATTCTTTGGGGTTTTTTTTTTTGGTGTTTTGGGGTTTTTTGCAACATGTGTAAATCATACACATGATTAGGGGAAGAGTATGTGTGTGAGCTGTGTGCACGCATGTGTTTATGTATGAGGGAGGGGTGTGTGTGTGTGTTGGTAACGCTAGAGCTGGTCCTTTACTTTTATGCAACTTAATGAGAACTTCCACCGAACACTCCCGAACCCCCGGCCCCCCACCAGTGGGAAGGCCAGCCTCCCTCCTTGACCTGGGGTGCTGACATAGGTCAGTGGCCTGGCTACCGGGAACTACAGACTTGGGGGGTTCCAGCATTTCCCCCAAAGACACAGGGCAGTCCTTCCTGGACAATCAGAGGGTCCATCAGACGCCCACGCAGCCTCCCTCTCCGCAGGGACAAGGTTTGCACCTCACGGCCCTGAGCAGACCGGACAGTTGCATCCTGTCCTATCCCTGGAAAGCAAGGAGCGTGATGTCTTTCTTGGCCAAGCTGACAAAGCCGGGTTTCCTCTCCATCCAAGCCTGGAGCTATGTCAGGAGGCAAGTTTCCATCCCACCTGGAAAGTCAAAGAAAAGGCCCCAAACTGGGTGGCCTGACCCACCATCCTGGGGCTGCAGGAGAACTTGACTGTCTGGATCACATCTTGAATGCCGGTGGGCACAGT
Source organism: Mellivora capensis (assembly GCA_004024625.1). Lineage (NCBI taxonomy): Eukaryota > Metazoa > Chordata > Mammalia > Carnivora > Mustelidae > Mellivora > Mellivora capensis. The sequence continues at coordinate 63,139 of PISX010001073.1, forward strand.
GAGACAGCCAGCCACCCTACAGGGGACCCAGCAGGGCCAGGGACTCACCCAAAATGCCAGCTCATCTGTGCTGGAGCCAGATTTCTCACACCAATTGCCCTTCGGGCCCAAAACACGTTGATCACCTCACCCAGATTCACATGACAGTGACGTTGTGTGACCCTAAGCCCAGCGTCCCTCCAGCCCCCACTCTGGCCCTCCTGCAACAGATTAAAATGAAGAGCTGGTGAAAACTTCATTTACCTCTTGTGGTGAGCGAGACACCAGGGTCCTTTTCAGCATGGGCCTGGGGGTGCCCGGACAGTCTGTCATCCACCTGTGCCGGGAGCGGCCCCCCGTCTGCACGTGTCCTCCCTGCATCTTCTGTAGTTAATGCCAGCTTCTGCTCCCGCCCATCCAGCGCCTGTGCTTCTAGTCATGGGAGGGACTCGCCACCATCCAGGGCTCTGTGCACCCCGGCCACTGTCACAGTATGTTTCCCACGGTGCCCGGGGGGCAGCGGGGCAATCCAGGTGTGCCCCAAGCTTTGCACCAGGGATCCAAGCACCCAGCTCGCCCTCCCGCTACTGGGAGCCCTTCTCACACTGTGAGCGGCGGAGTTGTGGCTCTCCACAATGCTCCACGCGAGCACCGCGCGTTGTCTCCCGCCCCCCCACCCCCGGGGCGGTGTCAGCCCCCCACCTCCCATCTTAAGGGGCCACTCAGCCTCCCAGAGTCATTGCCTGGCTGGGAAATGGCTGGCCCATTCCCAGGGGAAACCTCCAACTTCTCTCCTTCCCCCTCTGCAGGTGGTAGCTTCAGGGCCCTCAGATAAGGGGGAGGAGCCCAAGTATCTGCTTGGCCTCCAAGAGAACAGGGCTTGCTGGGGCACCAAGGCGGGCACAGGGTGTCTGGGGGGCCCACAGGGTGAGTGGCTGGGGCTGCGCCCACAACCACCCACAGTGGGGGAAAGCCTTGGGGTGAGTTCCCTACGGCTCCCCAAGGAGGATGCTGCACACCCACATCCCACCCCTACAGGTGGTGTCCCGGGATGGGAGCCACCGCCTGGGCTGGGGCCCCAGTGGCAGCCACAAGTGAGTTCTCCCAGAATTGTGCAGCCGGGGCTCTCAGCACGCTGGGCCACGCTCTACCCACAGCAGGGGCTCCCTCCACACTGGGGACTGATGCTATTGATCCTAGGGTAACCTCTGGACAATTACTCGCCGCGGCCACCACTTTAAAGACCAAGGACACAGCATGTCCGTCGTCACGCCGTTGGCAACGTGTTCCTCATTCCACGAGGACTCAGTGGGAGAGGGCAGGGAGAGGGCTGGGTGGGCCCAGCAGCAGGTCCGGGCCAGGCTCCCCCAGCCAGCAGTCTGCAGGGCGGGGACACAAACAGGGGAAGCCAGGCTCTGGCGGTCCTGGGGCGGGAGGTCCTAGATGAAGGTGTCGTTGCTTCTTCCAGGCCTCTCTGGGAGTGTGGGTGGCCTTCCCCCACTCCCCGTCCCCATCTTCCGTCCTTGCCCATCCGTGTCGGGACTCTTCCCAGGACAAGTCGCACTGGATGAGGTCACCCTAAAATGAAAGCGACTTTTTTTTTTTTTTAACCTTCGTCACCTCTTTAGAGGACCTGTCACCAGAGCCACCTTCGAAGGTGCTGGGGGCCAGAGCTTCAGCACAGGAACGAAGGAGCACGATTCAGCACACACCACCTTGGCAGTTCCCGTCTGTGGGCCTTCTGGAGAAATCCAGGGCACTGTGTCTCCAGGACAATATGGGCATTCTGACGCCATGGAGGTCCGGGTGGGACCACGTCCAGCAGGAGGGACCTCCAATGGCATCTCACCGTGGCTGCTGGTCCAGCCCTGCCCCTGGTCTCGCTCGTTCGGCCCACGGGGTGGAACGTCTAGTACGTGACGCTGCGTGGGGAGGGCGGCAGCACTCAGGCTGAGGCACGGCCGCGTCCTGTGAAGGCTCCTGAGTCCTCAGAGCCTCCTTTCTCCCTCCCTACTTTGCGGGATCCAGGACCCCTGGCCTGCTTCAGGAGCCCCAGATCGAGAGGCTCAGGGCGTGCGGAGGAACACGTCACCATCTGCGTGACCGTCCGCGGGCGAGCAGGGGCACCCAGGCATCGCGGGTGGGAGCCGCCCCGGAAGGCCACGCGGCCACGCGCACACCCCCCAGCTCCAGCAGGTGAGTGGACCAGCGCGTTGGTGTCGCCGGCTCGGCTCAGCTCACCGCCCGATGTGCTGGGTGAACCAGACCGCGTCGGGCTGTGCGGGAAGAGCCGGCTCGGACTCAGGCTCTCGTGTTCTGGTCCTCGTTCTCCCTCAGAGCTCCAGGCCCCTGGCTCCCCCTCAGATCCCACGGGTTGACTCAGCTGGCTTCCCCCGGGCGCTCTCCTCCTAGCACAGTGAAACCTCCACAGCTCTGAGAAGGGAGGGCCTCTTCCCACGCCCATCACCCCCTCCGACCCAGAGCCCTGCGGTTTCTGGGAGCTCACACCCAGGACCCAAAGGCGCCAGGACCACCATGCTACCAGGGCGGCCCAGTCACGGTCATGGGCCGCCATCATTCGGACCAAAGACGCAACCTGCAGGAAGGAGGCTGGAGCCTTCATCAGAGCTTCGGGGCACCGGCCGAGCCTGGGAGGCAGGCTCTCCGCAGCCAGGGGGGCCGCCCCGTCCCCATCCCTGTGGAGCCCGGGAACAGGGCAGCGTAACCGGCCAGCACGGGCCAGCCACGCCGCAGCGGGTGAACCCGCTGGGGCCGGTCCCTCGCTGGGCTCTGTTTCCGTGTCATGCTCGCGGAGGCCTGGTGTGACTGAACCTCGATGTTCCCATCAGGGGCCAAGTAAACTTCGCCGAATAACAGAAATTCCAGGCGAAACAGTCCATGATGGACACCCGATAAGACTCCAAACACAGTAAATTTGCAAGCATGCAGACCGTGGGATGAAGATACGTGTCTTCCAGATGTGACTGGCTGGGCTTCCTACCCTCCCAGAGAATGTTCTATAGATAAAAGCTAGGTTTGCAGCCCAGGAAAAAATGTCCCTTGGGAACATCTCTTCAGTTAACTCTTGTAAAAACGTATCTGCACAGGTGGAGAGAGCTGCCCGGTGGTCAGCGGGCTGTTCCCCAGCTGAAATAGCATTTCTAGGTGCCTGTGGTCGCACCGGCTACCTTCCCCGGCCCATGACTTCCCTTTGGAGGTAGATGTCCGTGAAGCCCGGAGCAGAGGGCCTTCTGGGCATGCGGGGCTGACTCGGACCTCGGCCCCTCATGTCTTTAAACAAGGTTCCGGGGCGCCTGGGTGGTTCAGTTCATTGAGCGTCTGCCTTTGGCTTGGGTCATGATCCCAGGGTCCTGGGATCGAATCCTGCCTCCGGCTCCCTGCTCGACAGGGAGTCTGCTTCTCCTTCCGCCTCTCCCACTGGCTTGTGTTTTCTCTCTCTCTCTCTCTAATAAACAGAATCTTTAAACAAAACAAAACAAGGTTTTGTTTTAAACAAAACAAAAACAAGGTGCAGGGGCCACCATCAACCCACCATAGCCCTAGAGCTATCCCGCCGTCCCCACTGGTGAGCCCAAGAAGACACGGGAGCCAGCCATGGTGTGGGACAAGGGGTCAGTGGCACCTGCTGTGCGGCCCAGTGCCCATGCCTAAAATCCCTTGTACTTCCCGTGTCCTGAGAGCAGGGGATGTCCCCAGCAGCGGGCTTGAGCTGGCAAGAGGACAAGGGAGCCCGGTGGAGCCCTGCGTGCGACGGCACATTGCCCGGGCGTGCCAAACACCGTCTGGGATTGTTGTTTTTTCCAGTAGGGCCTAGTTTTATTTGTTTTCATTTTTAGTATTAAATCAATGTTTTTAATGGAAATAGCTCCCGCATTAAATTTTCTTCCATAAGAGGAAGTAAAAGGGAATACAGAAATTTGAATGAGCCTCCCAAACTGGACCCAACCCAGAAATCAAGCTCCTTTGCTCCCCAGAACCTCTGAGCCGAGCCCGTGAGCCCGGCCAGTGTGAGGATGCGCGTCGCCTCTCGTGCGGGTCAGAATTCAAGCTCAGAGCATTTTTGGAAGTGGGTGTCCAGCGCCGTTGGGTCAGTCAGTGGAGGAGCCAAGGGCCCATTCCAGGCCCGTCCACCCCAGGATGCACGCTCTGCCCATGGCGCCTCCTGCAGAAACAAACAGATCAGATCTCACAGATCAGATCTGGCCTGCCCCCTGGGAAGGCAGGGGCAGGAGCACAGAACTAACGGGGGATCCCAGGTCCATCTGGCTGTGTGAGGCTGACAGTGGTTCCCAAAGACAGTTCCAAGTCCTAATCCCCAGAACCTACAATGTGACCTTATTTGGGAAAAGGGTCTACACAGATGTGCTTGAGTTAAGGGCCCTGAGATAAGGAGATCATCTTGGTTTGGCCAGCGGGGCCCTAAATGGGGCCCTAAATGCCGCAGACGTGTCCTCAGAAGAGGAAGACAGGGGGATTCAAAACAGACAAGATGACAGGATGGCTCGGGCAGAGACTGCAGAGGCTCTGCCACAAGCCCCAAGCCACGAACATCTGGGCCCAGCAGAAGCTGAGGAGACCAGGAAGGCCCCTCCCCTGCAGCCTCAGCCAGAGGCATAGGCCTGCAGACCCCTTGATCTCGGGCTGGGGCCCCCAGAACGGGGAGAACTCGACTCTGTGTGGTCATTTGTTACAGGAGCCGTGGCCCACCAGTATACTAGCCTCCCGGGGCCACTGGGCCAGGTGGGCAGGCCCAGAGCATGGGGCACCTGGTCGGGGTCTGGGGAAGTGAGGGTACCAGGTGGCAGGTGTGGCTTCTGTCCAGGCCCTTTCGCTGACATGGCCCAGTGATTCCATGGCCCCCCACTTGACCGATGGGGTGGATACGGGAGAAGGCACTGGGCCTGGGCCACCCTAAATGTGCCCGGTCTGGGAGGAGGAGAGGGTGGGCTCAGGGAGGCACGGGGTGGCCCTATGTCCGATGACAAGTGTCCCATCAGAGCTGCACGGTGGAGAGGCGCTGGGAGAAAGGGGGAGGCCGTGTGACCATGGAGGCAGAGGCTGGAAGATGCTGCCACAGCCCAGGGACACCGCTGGGACTCCCAGGAGCGGGGAGGGGCCCGAGGGGCCTGACTGCAAAGAGAATGGACTTCTAGGGCAAGCCTGCACCCTGTCGCACTCTGCTGTGGCCACTGTGGGACACAGACACCCTGGGCAGGGAGGTCCCCACAACCCCAAAGCTTGAACATCCGAGAGACCAGCTGAATGCTCCCCGAGCCGGGGCTGACACGGGGTCCACCCTCGTGAGCACCCAGCACTGTGAGCCCAACGCCCACTGGCGGAGCCGGAGTTCCGAGAAGGCTGGTTCTGCAGCCCCAGCTTGCTGCAACTGTCCCCCCGGCCTTCACATCCCATCTCTCCAATAAGGAAAGTCCGGACTCTGTGCCAAGGAAAATTAAACAGAGTGTGTGAGCCACTAATGAGACCCTGGGCCTGGCCTCTCCGGCTGCTGCCCCAGGGGGCACGTTCATCCACCAGGGAACCCTGCCAACTCCGCTGCCCGCTTAGGAATTTCCCCTCTGAAGCCCGAGGGTCCACGCCAGTTCGGAACCTGGGATCTAGCTCCTTGCACGAGAATAAAAGCAATGGGGCCAAGGACAAACGCTGGCATTGATTTGGGGCCCTTTATTTTTGTCAACAAGGAGATCTGTTTTAATGGGAACCAGGACACCCTCTGGTTGCAGACTTGTCCCCTCCCTTGGTCTCTACTACGGCTCCCTCCCCCGCCCCACCAGGCAGGACAGCTGTGAACTTTGTGGAGGGGGTGGAGGGAGGCTGGGGAGGGTACCTCGGCTCTCTGCCCTGGCCCCCAGCTCCTCTGCCCAAGAGTTCTCTGTGGTGGGCACTGCCCCTCGCCACGGCCGCTGGCTGCCCTGGCCCCAGGGGACACAGGCTGACCCACTTCCCCAACTGGGGAGAGAGAGGCCCAGGAACACAAGTGCTTCCTGGGAGCCCCACGGGCACCCCAGCCAAGACACTTCACCTCTCTCGGCCTCATCCCTAAAACTGGGCCATCCGAGGGCCATCGTGAGGATCTCATGAGATAAAATATGCCCTCGCGGTAGGTCCCACACCTGCTAATGTCAAGCAGGCTTTGGCAGGGGTGCGGGAGTCACAAGGGAAGGCCCCCGGCGACATGTCTGTTTCTGAACTGGCCAGCTGGCCGGCAGGGGCACCTTGGGGCCCTTCCCCACGATCCAGGGGGCGGCCCCTCCCTTTTATTTCTACAGACCCTGAAGAACCTAATCTTGACCCTGACTGTCTATCCCGAGGTCCGTTTCCCCGCCACATATGCGAGGAGAGGCTCTGTGTCGGGCTGGCACTGGCATGTCCAGACTTGAGGCTTCGTAAAATGCACTTCCGAAAATGTGGGAGTCTTTACACCACGGAAATTGGCAGATGGTACAGATCTGGGTCTTTCTCCTTAAAGGCTCGGGCAATCACCATTTGCCAGTGCCCCTAAGTGGGCACCTGACCTCGGTCTACTTCCTGGAGGCCCAGGAGGTGGCCGCCATCTTTCCCCAGAAGCTTTCAGGGACCTCTCCAGCCTCAGGGGAGGACGGGAGGCAGGCTCTTCCCCTTATCCATTTTAAAAGCCCAGATTTCCTGTAGGGCGGCCATCTGCTTTCCTAAGAAGCTGTCTTTTCTAAACAGCTGTCTTCAGATATTTAAAGGACCGTCCCCTGGAAAGAAGTTCTTCCATGTGCGCCCAAAGGGCATAGAAGCAACCCTGGGTGGATATTTAGGGGAAACGTTTTCCTTTCATTCCACGTGTATGTCAGAGCTGCAGACCCTTCCAGGGGATCCTCTGGTCTGAGAGCCTCTCAAAACTCAGCCTAGTTCCAGAGATCCATTCGCTGGGCACGGATCCCTCCTGTGCTCTCCTGCCAGGTGTGCCCAGCCCCTCCTGCATGGCCACCCACGTGCGGTGGGAAGTCAGTGCACGTTGACCAATAGGCCCCTTATTTGCATCAAACTGTGGAACCACGAAGCTGAGCTACGTCCAAGGCCATCACTTGTCCTCAGCAAACAGCCACGGAGGTGGATTCTGTGTTACCCTCCTTGACTGAGGTACCAGGCACCGTAAGGCTCAGTGACGCCTGTCCCTATGGGGTCTGGGGCTGTGTTTGCAAACGATGAGCTTCCACTCAGACCAGCCACTGGACAGCCTAGATACAAAGCATGTTGTTTTGTTTGTCTACTTTTCCAACACATTAAAACAACAGTGGGTTTTAAACTGGGTTGATGGTCTTCAGAAGGAACAGTGAACCGTCTTCGGAAGGGACAGCGATGCCTTTGGCTGCAGATCAATCTTAAGTTAATGTCACAGAAAACAAAAGTGACAGGTACCATCCAAGGCATGTAAAGGTCTCCTTCTGTTTGCGGGCTGTTTACAATGGATACGATGCTTTCAACACACCATGCCTTGTGTCCTTCTCCAGAAACTCAGAGGAGGAGCAAAGACGACGCGTGGAGGTCCCTCGTCGGCGCCGTGTGCCCCAAAGCCCGGGGCTCCCAGCCGCTGGGCGGAACTGTGTTCTCATGGAGAATGAACGGCTGCCTCCCAGACACACAAGTCAGGGCACACTGCCCAGGAACTGAGTGTCTGTGGAGGTACTCGAGACACGAAATCCCGTTTTATTCTTGCAACGAGCCTAGAATGTGGCAGCTGTCACCTCTGGCTCATGAACGAAACCCAAGGCTTAGGGAAGAAGCGTGCGGTCTGGGATTTGGACCAGCCTCCGGCTCCACAGCCGCCTTCCTGTCTCCGTCATTACCCTCGCTCCCCCATGCCCTTGCCACTTGGGGCACCTGAACTAGTTGTCTCTGTGCCGAGGCCCCTTTTAGGCTTGAGCCAGGGTCGGGGAAACACGGGCAGGCTTCCGTTCCCATGCACACAGAGTTGTGAGTTTGAGTGGCTGCCGGCTCTCTTCGAGAAAGCATCAGCCTCAGGGCAGGAGGGCCTGTGGGGTCAGCTCACTGCCTAATTCCAGTGGCTGACCTGCTTTTCCTCCTCCTCTTGGGGGTGAGGCTGCTCCAGAGAGACTCTGCCCCGTTGGCTGTACCCTCCAGGCAGCATGAGTCAATGGGCAGGAAGGTCCTTGTCATCTGGGCACTGAGCACCTGGGCCTAGATGCCCCCCCCCACCCCCCACCCCCGTTCTGGAGGCACTGGAACAGCTCCCGTTCCCTGCTGGGACAGACTGTTCCCAAAGGCCAGAGTGTGGGCAAGTCACAGGCCGTGTGGCCCACTCCAGCCCACGGGCAGGCCCAGCTGGGGACAGAAGAGTGTAGGGGGCACCATGCAGGTCTTGAGGCAGGTGAACCTTGGCCTGTGGGTGCCTCAGTCAGATGTAAACAGGAGGGATTTGGAGTCGGGTTGAGCAGAATGCCAGAAAGCAGGCTCGGGTGGCGTCGGCCTTCCTGAGACTGCGCAGTAGCTGCTGGAGCCTTTCTGCAGTATTCTAGAGGCTTCTGGAAAACTGACAGATCCCTTGTGCAGAGACACGAAGGGAGGTAGACCAGATGGCTGGCTAAAATTTTGGTCCCATTTTTTTAATAGGGTTTCGCTTTGTTTTTTACCATCACTGCCCCCTCCGCCAGTTCGGAAAAAACAATCTCTGAGAGACGTCTGAGTGCCCAACCGTGAAACAGCTAATGCCTTACTCCTGCATCGTGGGAATCTTCGCACGGTTTGAGAGGCAGGCAAGCAAGCCCCCGTGCGTCCCAACCGGCTTCGTGGCCTTGACAGCTTGCTGTCACCTCTGGCCTGAGCTTCCCCTGGGTCGTGGCGAGGATGAACGGGGATCGCCCGCGTGGTACGTCTCCCCGTGCAGAGGGCAGAGCACGCGGCCTGCAGCGTCCATGCCCCAGCCCCGCCGAGACCCCGGCCGAACCAGCGCTGCAGAACCCCCCCACCCCCACCCCCACCCCCCGTGGCAGGACATGACATTGGGGCCGCAGGCGACGCGCGGCTGCTGAGACGTCCGTTTAAAATACATTAAAACCAAAGACAATCTCAGGTCCAGCCCTCAGTCGCACGAGCCCCACGTCCAGCGCCAGATGGCCGCAGGCGGCTGGTGGCCACGGGGGCTCAGCACAGACACAGGAGCTTCCCACCCGTGCGCGGAGTTCTACTGGACTTTGGACAGTGTAGGTCCGGAACCCCAACGGGCCCACAAGCCGGACACGGGCTTAAAACGCAGAGCCCTGTGTTCCACGCCTGGAGGCCCTGCTCAGCGGAGCCCAGATCCTAAAGCTGGGGATTCGAGTGTTTAAGAAGCTGTGGGTGACTCTGACAAGGGAAACGATGAGCAACAGACACCCGCTGCCCTCGGCGCGCTGCACCCCTGTCCAGGGAGCTCTGGCTCTAAGATCTCCCTCACGGATGCTCATCATCAACTGATGATGGCTGGCCCCAAAGGCTAGGTCGTCTTCCACGTGCACCTCTGCGGCTTCGTCTGCGGGGTGAGGGACTCCAGCCCCCTGGATGGCCGTGGCGCACTCCGGGCTCGCAGCAACGCAGAAGTAGTCATTTCCATGTTAAAACCAGTGGCTCCGAAACACGGTAATTGCCATGGAGCTCAGCATGAGCCCTGTCCACTGAAAAATAGCCTCAACCCTCCCGAATGTTTTAATGGAAATGACTTGCAAGCACAGAGAACTGGCAAGGGAGCCAAAAACCAGTTTCTTGAAAATGACTCATGCAGTCTGGCCCACGTCAGGCCCTTGGTCCCTACACAACTGATGCTTATTTCTGTCCATTCAGAGTTTGTAGAGTCTGCTCGCGATTCGTTTGAGTTCTGGAAAATTCATCAGCGCGACCCAGAGCAGGGCTGAATGTCCATGGCTGGCCCTGCCAGCAGAGCGGCCCTGGCCTTCCTCCTGCAGCTGGCCGGCCACGGCCAAAGAAGGGTCCTCGGTCACTGGAGCTCACGGTGGTCCCCGTCCGCAGCCAGCCTCTCTCCCACGACCACATGCCCAGGACGCTGTCAGATGGCTCCGGGCTCTCTCTCAGCTATCAGAGGGCTGTGGGACAGCAGCCTGGGCTGGCTCCCGGGCTGGGCACCGTGGCTGCAAAGTGGCACAGAGCACAGGCCCTGTGGGGCTCAGTCTGCAGCTCACTGCTGTGCACTCCAAGAAGCTCCATCTGAGAAGCTGGAGAAGTAGTGTGTGTCCGGAGGAGGCTGAAGTAGTTCTGGAAGGAGAAAGGGGTGGGGGGAAGGAGGGCAGGAGGAAAAGAAGGAGGGAAGGAGAGAGATGGAGGGAGGAAAAGGGGAAGGAGGGAGGGGAAGGAGGACCAGGAGGGGAGGGAGGGAGGAAGAGGGAAGAAGGGAGTGAGGGAGAGGGAAGGAAGGATGGGAAGGAGGGAGGGAGTGAGTGGGGAGAGGGAGAGGGAGGGAAGGAGGAGAGGGAGGGAGGAGAAGAGGGAGGGAGAGGGAGGACAGGGAAGGGGGGAGGGGAGGGAGGGAGGGAGGGAGGAAGGACAGAGAGCGATGGAGGGAGAGGAAGGAGGGAGGGAAAAGGGAAGGAAGGGCAGGGGTGGGGGGAGGGGGAAGACGCTTTCCCAGGAAGAAAGGCCTCGCCAAATGAACGCCAGGCCGGAGGCACAGAAGGCCCCGCGGGCGGTCAGGTTGGGAGGAGTGGACAAGGCCATCCAAGGCGGAGTGTGGGCATCAGTGTTCTGAGGACGGGAGGGCACAGGAAGTGATGGTGGCCGTGGGCTGTGAACCACGAAGGGCCTCATCTGCCCTCAGTGGTATGACTTTTGTCCCCCAGCTGCATCAAAGTGAACCAGAAGCACAAGTCAGCTTTCTTCTTCAGCCCTGCTCCCCAGGGTCGAGCACAGGGCCCAGCACATGGGAGCCGGACGGGGACCAGACTGAGCAGAAATCCCGCGGCGGGGTGGGGGGTGCGGGTGCAGCCTGGGAGCTCCTGAGCCAGCGGCCCTGGCAGGGTCAGCCCCCAGCAGTGTTGGGTCCCCGTCACCCCACGCTCCATTTCAGCCACTCCCCGGACGCAGGTCTGGCTCAACTCCTGCGAAGAGTAGAAGCTGGCTTCTCGACAGCAGGTTCTCAGCCTCCTGCTGCCCACACGGGGCCCAGATGATGGTCTGTCTCGGGCCGCCCTGCACCCTGGAGGGGACCGAGCATTTATCCCTGGATCCACCCACCAGACGCCCGCAGCTCCCATGGGAGGCAAAGCACAGCTTCTCCAGACGTTGTCACATGTCCCCTGGGGACATGTGGCCTTCCATGGAGAGCCACTGGTATCCCCGGACTTGGGATGAGTCCTCGGCTGCACTTTCTGGCAACTCACAGAACCCCTCCCCTAGCTGTGTGCCCGCGTGTGTGCTCACACCCGGGGCTTTCTCCGGGGAGAGGGACTGGCAGATGCTCACAGGCCCACAGCCCCTACAGCTTCAGTCCCGTGATCTAGAAACGCCGGGAACTTTTTCTGTGAAGGGTGACACGGTAAACACTTTTGGCATTGCACGAAAATCTGCGCAACCACACAGCTCTGTGGGCGTGGCCGAAACAGTCCCAGGTCCTAACTAATGATGTGTAGGGCTGTGTCCAGGCAAAACTTTATTCACGGACCTTGCAATCTGAATCTCATAGAATTTTTATGTGTCCGAAAGCAGTCCTCGTCTCCTCCTTTGAACTGACCAGCTGCACGTGGAAAACCACCTGCAGCCCGGGGAGCACGCACAGGCCGCAGCTGGCTCTGGCCCGTGGGCTGTGGTTTGCTGAGCCTGCCCCAAGCGCCGCCATTTGCAGCGGTGCCAGCGATCTGTCCCGTCCGACGCCCCAGTGGCCTTCCTGAGACAACCACCCCAAAGCCCCACTATGGCCTGTCCTGGGACCATGTGCCCTGATGGGGGAGGGGGCTCGCCCCCATGGGCTTCCGTCCCAGGACCCCCCAGGCACTGGACTCACAGTTCTCTCCCTGGAGCAGGAGTGGGTGTCTGGAGACGAGCGGGAAGGGACGGACATTAACAGGAAACGAGCTGCATTAATCAGTGACCTGCGTTAATCCGGCTTGGTGAGAAAGGTCATCAAAAATGCGACAGTGATGGCCGAGCCACTGCTTATCAGAACCGGGGCCACTCAGCCTGACGGGAGGGAGGGTCACTCATCTGCCAGGCCCGGCTCAGCAGTTGTGCCGTCCTGCCCTCGAGCACAACGCTGCAATGCTGGGCTGCGACACCCTCGCCACGAAAGGGTTCTACCCTCTGGGGACCGGCTGCCCTATTTATAGCTCGGCCTGGGCCCTCTCAAGATGGCAATTTCACGCCCATCCATCAATCTGCCCTTCCAAACTGGTACTTGTAGGTCCACAGAGAGAGTCCCAAGAACCACAATTACTAGACTCTCCATCTGGGGTTGGTGGGGTGGGGTCACAATTAGGATTCCAGAAAGTCTGTGGCCCAGGGCTTTGTCCGCGGGCAGGACACGTCGGCTGTGGGCAAGAGTGGAGTCCCAGAGGTCGCGTGAGCCGGCAGCCTCCAAGACCAGGCCCGGGCAGCCCTGTGCCCTAGTGAGCTCCACTAGCCAGGATCCAGGAGCTTGTGGGGACCCAGGATGCCCTGACCGAGCCCCACGGTGCGTGGGCACGGCGCAGGCTCAGCCCCCAGCACGCCACACAGGCGCACGCCGTGTAGCTCCCCACGCCAAAGGGGCCAAGAATCCACGTCTGCGGACGGCTCACGCGGTCGGACTCCTGTCCTGGATTCAGACAAGACACGGGGCCTCCTGCGAAGGATTCGCCTGTCGGTATGAAGAGCCGAGTGTGTCCTAAAAACGCCGCCGGGGCCACACCGGAGCCGCCTGGGGGTGGTGGGGACGCAGGTGAGGGGCACCCAGTTCGGGCTGCGCACTCAGTGCCAGCTCAGCCTGACCGGAAGACAGGCCTGGCACCAGCCCAGCCATGGGCTGGCCAGGGACCTTGGCCCATCACTCGGCTGCTCTGGGCCGGCTTTCTCTCGGCCCTAAAAGGGGCAATTGGACTAGGCGATCTGGGGTCCTATCCCAGCCTTCCCAGCCAACGCAGCCCACCCCAGAGTCCTTCCCAAGCCCAGCCCTACGCATCAGAGAGGACCGTCCAGGGCAACCGGTGAGCTTTGCCTTCAGACAGCTGTAGGCTCAAACCCTGGCTCCTGTGTGTCCCACGGGACGCCTCCTTTGTGAGCCTATAGGTAAGGAAGACCCAGGGCCCCACAGATGTGTGTCCAGCAGATGGGGTCCGGTCACCTGCAGAATGGGCTTGGGGCACCTCTCCAGGGCCGACCTCCTCCTGGGCCCCTCTGGTCCCAGGAAGGATCCCATCTGGCCTGGTCTCCACAAAGCAGGAGACCAGTTTCTCATAAGCCAGCACGAGTCGGGGCAATTCCTGATAAGCCGGGGAGCCCCATGCTGAGAGCCGGTCTTCCCACAGGCTCCTCCAGCCCACACCAGAGGTGCTGGCGGGAGGCAGCCCATACACTGCAGGGAACCCCCCCGGGTGATCCTGCCCCGCCCAGGGAGGGAGGCTGGATGTTGCCGGGCCCCATCTAAGCTGACAAAGGCACAAGGAACGCTGTCACTGGGTCCCTCCAGCCCTCGGGCTTACAGGACAAGGCTGGCCTCTCCCACCCTGACCCAGCCCGGTTTCTGCAGCAGGTGGCCAGCCCCCGGCGAGTCCCTGGGGCTTACAGTATGGCCAACCAGTCCGGGGACTCCAGGGTCACACACCCGCCAGGACCCCCATACATCATGACAGTCTGCCGTGGTGAAGACAAGAGGCACCACGGGTGTCCTGTGAGGTCTGGGTGGCCCCCAACTCCGCCACTGACCGTAGGCTGATGGCGAGGTCCCACCGCCCCGTCCTCAGACTTCAGGGCGGAGACCAGCACCGCCCAGGGCAGGGAACTCAGCAGAGAAGCAGGAGAGGAGGCTGTGCCCCCATCCCTGCCCCGAGGTGGCCAGCACCCAGCACAAGGCAGGGGCGCAGGTGGGGCCGGGCCCGGGGCAGAACGGCCGCCCGCTCACCACGCACCCAGCCAGGCCCCCTACCTCCACTTCCACACATGCTTTCTCACGCCCTCCCCTCGGAAGCTGGACCATCCCTGCAGGACCCGGGGCCACCCCCAAAGCCTGCGTGACCCTCTCCCCCCCACAAAGAAGCCAAGGCCCTGTGCGGGTCTCAAACTGCCTGGATTGGCCCACACTGCCCTCTGAGCAAGGTGGGCGAGGAGCCTGGACCCTGCCTGGGAACCACCTGGCTGCCACGTCCACCCTGGTCCCCAGGCGGCCAGGCGGGCGAGGCACGTCCCAGAGTCCTGAGAAAGGGAAGTGAAGGAGCCTTAGGACAAACAAATGTCAGTGAACTTGAGGAAATGGAAAACATCGACTGTTCCCTGGCAGGAAAACCAAGAGAAGGGCTGAACAGAGCCAAGGAGGTTCCGGCCGGCCCGGTGGGCTCGGAGCAGCTGGTCTGAGCATCAGGCGGGGAGCCAGAGGTCCGAATCCCGGCCAATGCGCCCCATGTGTGCAGGCCTGTGGGACGCTCATAAGAGCCCCTCGTTCTAGGTTGGAGAGGGGAGCGGCGCAGGGGTGAAGGACAGAGAGCAGTGCAGGCGGCCCTGCAGCTAAGCTCTGCTTTCCCTGGGCCACCCGTCTGGGATCTGCTGTGGCTACAGGGGCAGGGAAGGGAGGGTCTGCTCCCTTCTGCACCTCCAGAGACAACACGTCCAAGAACTCCAGCTGGGCTCTTTCAGGCAGGGGAACGACAGACAGGCCCAGGCCCTGCGATTCCTGAGGCAGTGAGGCCGGCAGAAGGAAGGGGCTGCAGGATTTCACCCCCAGGGCAGGAGGGCTCTGCGGGTGGCAGGGGAAGGAACTGCAGTCTGAGCCGCTGGGAGGCTTGGGTTGCAGTCAGAGTTGAGCTAAAGGTCCGGGACGGAGGGGCGCAACAGTCTGGGAGGGCAGGCAGGGGTTAAGGTAAGGCGGCTACAGGGCACCTCCGAGGCCCGTGCGCCCTCCAGGTTTCCGTGCTGCCCTCCTGGGCCCCAGGCAGCCCCCGGCATCACACCTTACACACCAGAGCCTGGAGGCCCAAGAGCACTAGGTCTTTGCAAGGACTGTTCAAAGAGCTCAGGACGGGCCCCGGGGCCGCCGCTCCGCCAGAATTCCTGGCCCTTCCTGCCCCAGTCGCAGGAGACAGGAGCAGAATCACCATGACCAGCTGGGGCTGGGAGGCGGCCAGGTATGGGGCAATGCTCAGGGCCCACCGAAGACCCTCGTGGCCTCCCCTGTCTGCTGGTCGCGTCACCGCCGAGGAGCCAGCTCTCTGGACACTGAGGGACTTTGGCCATGCCCACGTGCCCTTGCCACTCTTCAACCCAAGTTTGTGCCTCCTGCCTCCCACCTCTGGCTTCACCCTGGCAAAGTCTGTGTGAACGGCACTCAGGGCCAAGGGCAAGCATCCGGGAGCTGCACCTGCAGATGATGGCACCCCACAGGGACCCTGTGACCGACAGGGGCAGAGAATCTTCCCTCTCCCTCTAGAGGGAGCAGGTATCAGGATTCCCAAAGCTCCAGGGGGCTGTAGCCCCAAATTCACTTGTAACACATGGGTCTTTGCCTCAAACTAGCACAGCCACATTCCCTGAGCACGTGGACAGCACAAAGGGGGACCAGCTCCCAAGAATCAGTCAACAAGAAAGAGCCATGCAGGAGGCCGCTCATGCAGTGCAGCTTGGTGAGCAGGAAGCCCCAGAAACGGGAACAAGCAGGGGAAAAGCTTGTCCGAGCGACGCCTTAAAGAAAACAACAGCTCTGGGCCCAGATGGTTGTATGACCGTTCTTCCAAACACTCGGAACCCTTAGTGGAATTCAATCCCACTAGAACTCATTATTCCCAGGCTACGCACGTGGCTGCAAACCACGGAAGAACTGCAAGATTTCAGGTCACTTTACGGAACTGCGTAGTCCTTCTGCCGAGAGCAAACAAATGGAAAGGAAAAAGTAGTGCATGAGTGCTTCTAGGGGTCAAATACTGCCTGAAGCACGTTGTTGAATGGCATGGGTAAAATTACTGTCACCTACCTTCCATAAGGGAAACTGAGGCACGGCTGGGGTGAGTCAGGAGCAGAGTTCAAACCTGGAGGGCACACACCAGAGCCTGCCCCATGACAAATAGCCTCACCTATAAATTTAGGTGGAAAAATCCAGAATAAGAAGAGGAGGAGATCAAACGAGTAGCATGTTAGATGATTAATACACCAGAACCAGGTAGGAATATCAGAAGATCATTCCTGTCTTTGTAAGTTAAAAAAAAAAAAAGTTTTCATTAAACATTGGCTTAATGAAAAATTACATTTGTTAAGTAATTGTCACATACCACAAAAGAGTACAGCAAAGACCCACACCCCAATTCCCAGGGGAGGACACAGGACATTGCTGCCTGTGCCCCCATCAGCCCTCTGCTTTCTCTCTCAGAGGGAACTCATTCCCACGTTTCATCCTACCATGCCCGTGGTGCTTCACCTCACAACTTTTATCCCAATATGCTGGATTTGCATGCTCTTGGAACTGACAAGTGATATCTTGCTGTGATTTTTCCTCCTTCTGTGCTTTTTAAAAAGATTATATTTATTTGACAGAGAGAGAGAGAGAGAGACAGTGAGAGCAGGAACACAAGCAGAGGGAATGGGAGAGGGAGAAGGAAGCTTCTCACCAAGCAGGGAGCCCCATGAGGAGCTCGATCCCAGGACCCCGGGATCATGACCTGAGCCAACGGCAGAGGCTTCACCGACTGAGCCCCCCAGGCACTCCTCCTCCTGCATTTTGACCAACCCTTTATTTCTGAGATCATCTGTTTTGTTAAAGGCTGTCCGGCACCTTCACTCTTGCACAATACTCCATTACACGAATTTAATACAACTTCTGTGCCCGTTCCCCTGCTGGTGGACATTCGGATGATTTTTCACAGTTTGTCACTGTGAACAGTTCTTCTGCGAGTGCTCATGGGTGTACGTCCTGAAGCCACACCCTGTCGTGGATCTGCTGGGTCACAGGATACTATCCTACCTACTCAAAATGACGTCATTTGCTTAGCTGTGTTCCACAGCAACTGAACCAACTGACATTCCAAGGAGCTATTGCAAGAATGTTTGCTGTTTTCCCTCCTCGCCAAAATTGGTATTTTTATAATTTTTCGTTTTTACATATGGTAGATGTGAAAGCATGCGGTTTTTTTAATTTAGTTTGCACTTCCCCATTACTAATGGTGGTGAATGACTCTCATTTTCTGAACTAAGTCCAATCGGTCCTGTGTAAGCCTATTTCTAGAGCCTCTGTTTTGGTCCATCAGTCTGTCTTTGGTTGCCCCGAAGCCCCACTGCCTGAAGGACGGTTAGCTTTATAACGAGTCTTGAATGGGGGGAGTGTAAATCCTCTTTCTCTTCTCCAAAACTATTTTGGCCGTTTACTCTAGGCCCTTTGTGTTTCCATCTAAACTTTAGACTTAACTTATAAGTCTCCATAACAATCCTTTTGTCAGTCCACTGTCCTCCTGCCTCAGCTTTTCAGCTAAATGGAGACTTTGGAAACTGCAATATGGATTCTTGATTTGTTACAGTCTCTCAGGCACGTCACAGTCAAAAATGCTAAATATCATAAATGAAATCTTAAAAGCAGCCGGGGGGGGGGGGGCGTGTGTAATGGAAAGAGCCTGTGCTCTTCCAAGCAGCAGCAGTGAACATGACGGCTGACTTTTCAGCTCAACTATGGAAACCGAAAGACAATGGAAAGGCAGCTTCAAAATCTTGGCAATACAGAATTCTATAACCAGTGAAAATGGTCTCACAAATTGGGATAAAATAAGGGCTCCTGGGTGGCTCAGTTGTTAAGTGTCGGCCTTTGGCTCAGGTCATGATTCCAGGGTCCTGGGATCAACCCTCACAGCAGGCTCCCTGCTCAGTGAGAAGCCCGCTTCTCCCTCTCCCACTTCCCCTGCCTGTGTTCCTTCTCTCACTGTTTCTCTCTCTGTCAAATAAATAAATAACATCTTTTTAAAAACTGAGATAAAATTGTTTTCTTTAAAAAAAAAAAAAAAGATTTTGCTTATTTGAGAGAGAACAAGCGAGAGAGCCTGAGCAGGGGGAAGGGCCAGAGGGAGAGGGAGAAGTCAACTCTTCGCTGAGCCAGGAACCTGATGCTGGGATTGATCCCAGGACCCCAGGTTCATGACCTGAGCCAAAGACATATGCTTAACCAACTGAGCCACCCAGGTGGCCCCAAGGAGGTTTTCATATAACAAAAGGAAAGCTTCAAGAGTTTGTCACCAGGATTTACACACTGTAAGAAATGGTGTAACAAACAAACTTTATGGCACAGAGGGTATGGGTGTAATGGAGTGAAACTGGTGTCAAGTTCTTGCATTTGGGGGGAAGTCACCCTGATAAAGATTCTTTTGTCTCAAGTCTGTTTGTCTGATATTAATCTGACATTTTTCTTATTATTAGTGTTTACTTGGTCTATCCTTATGTTTTAGATATCTCTCTTCCAAATAACTTATAACTGGATTTCTAAAAACTATGGCTTAGCAATCTTTATCTTTCAATTGAATTCTTAATCCATTTACACTCATTTTAATCACTGATGTGTAGATTCGTTTCTGCCCTTTATTTTGCATTTGTCTTGCATCTTTTGTTTCTTTTTCTTCTCTCTTCTACTTTCTTCCTATTGTTGATTTTATTTTCCCTTTGTAGTGACATAAACTTTTCTACAATTAGTGACACCCTAAACATTTCAACACACACACTGAACTTATCAAAATTCAAAGTCCTTCAATAGATTTACTTTCAAACAGTGAAGATTAAAAATTCCTTCAAATCATTTCTCACTTTCTGACTTTTCTGTTATTGTAATTTTAAAAACTCTATAAGGCACGTTCATTGTTTTGTATAGCCAATGTCTAACTACATTTGCCACATACATACCACTCCCTTTGGTCATCACTTCTACTTCTGTCTCATCTCCCACCTGAGATGATCGTCATGAAGCCCATATATCCTCCAGAGTCTCCTCCAGGGAAGATTGGTTGATAGAGAAATTTTTGTTAGTCTAAAAGTGTTTTTATTTT
This sequence comes from Mellivora capensis, assembly GCA_004024625.1. Taxonomy (NCBI): domain Eukaryota; kingdom Metazoa; phylum Chordata; class Mammalia; order Carnivora; family Mustelidae; genus Mellivora; species Mellivora capensis. The sequence continues at coordinate 82,323 of PISX010001073.1, forward strand.
CCCCTTATTCTTGAAAGAGTATTTCCTTCCAGTGGACACATTCAACATTGATTTTTCTTTTGTTATTTTTTTCCCCAGAAAGTAATGATTCCACTCTCTTCTGATTCCTAATGTTTGATGCTGACAAGGTAGGTGTCACTGTCATTCCTTGTGGGAAATTTGCCTCCTCTCTTTAGTACTTTTAAGACCTCTTATTCTTTGGGGTTCTGCATCTTCACCATGTCTCTGGGTACAGAATGGATTTTATTTGTCCTGCTTTGGATTTACCAGGATCAATGAACATGAGCATTAGTGTCTTTCATCAGTTCTTGGAATTTTTGGCCTTGTTTTTCCCAGATATTGTCTCTTCTCCCTCTTATTGGATGTGAGTTAAACCTTCTCACTTGATTCCTATCATTCTCATCTCTCTTCTAGATCTTACTCTCTTCTCCTTCCTGTGCTACAATCAGGGTGATTTTTACAGCTCATTTCCCAGTTTATTATTTCTCTCTTTCATTCTGTCTAATCTGTGGTTAACCTCATCCATTGAATTTGCAGTTTCGGTTGGAACGATTTTCATTTTTAGTGATGATATTTGGATCTTTAACACATCTCCTCAGTCATTTTTTTCATATTCTCTCCTTATCCCTATTTTAATGTCCACATTTCTTTAAACATACCAAATACATATTCTTGTCAATTACTTCTGATATGTGAAGGGTGATATGTGATCTTCTGGTTGCTATGTTTCATTTTCTGTTTTTCTGTTGGATGTTGTTCATGGGGCCATGTTTCCTCATGTATAATGGGATTTGGACAACAAACCTCAAATCCTTTGAAGTGGTTTCACTTAGAGGAGGTTCTTTGAGATATGAGTTTCCTTAGAAAGAGTTTACACTGTCAAGTACTTCAAAGTGTTGCTAATTCATGGCCACTATAAGCTAAATTTTCAGGTTGAGGCTCTTTGGACCACCCAGGGAGTGTGAACGTGGGCTGCCAATTATGTGTGCACTGGCTTGTGGTTATGAATTTTCAGGAAGAATTTTTTTCTGCACTCAGTGCCAAATTCCTCATAAATGCCTTTCCTGATTGCCCCAGGGCATGCAGGTATGTCTAATCAAACTGACGGGGGTCCTTCGAAGTCCCAGTGATGGCCTTTCTTAGAATCTCCCTGTTGGGCAGTCTTTGGCTATCTTCTGGCTCCTGGAAGGCCATGAACACAAAAGCCAATGTTTCCCTGGTGTTGATGTGATGAAGGCCCATTCCTGTTAACAGGTTCCCACTCAAATGGAGTTGTTTTGCCTCAGGGAATCCCTTTTTTTTTTTTTTTTTTTGGCTAGAAGGGAACTTTGATGAAGTGATTTAGAAATCAATCTCAAAGAATAAACAGGTAAGGCTAGTAGTCAAGGTCTTTTGGGAAAAATAGTCGTGAGTCATGACATACACTGTACCACACTGTGATGGTTCATGTCAGGTGGCCGCTTGACTGGGCTAAGGGATGTCCAATGGCTGTTAAAACATCATACTGGGTGTGTCTTGAGGGTGTTTCTGGAAGAGATTAACATTTAAACTAAGGGACTAAGTAAAGAAGATCAACCTCCTGAATGGGGTGAGGGGTGGCATCTGTAGAGGGCCTGAACAGAACAAAAAGTGGAGAAAAGGAGACTTAGATCTCTCTGCTCAAGCTGGGACATCCATCTTCTGCCCTCAGCCATCAGCATTCCTGGGTCTTGGGCCCTCAGACTCACCCTGGAACTTATACCATCAGCCCCCTAATTCCCAGATCTTTGATCCTGGACTGAGTCACACCACTGGCTTTCCTGGTTCTCCAGCTTGAATGCAGATCCTGGAACTTCTCAACCTCCATACTATGTGAGCCAGTGCCTAGAATAAATCTCCCCTCATATTTATCCGCACATGTATCCTACTGGTTCTGTTTCTCCGAGAACCCTTACTAATATGCACATTAAAGCAAGATACAAATCTTTAATACTTTTAAACATGTGGCCCCCCTCTCGTGGCACAACTAGAGAGCAGTAAAATGAATAAAAGGTCTATAAATAGGCCCTGTGATAGTAGTTTTTCAAATCAGTGGGACAGAAGGAACTCATCCACAAGCAGCCAACAGTTGGATGGTCAGTTACTCCTTTAGAAAAGCAGTTAGGGTTCCATCTCACACCAGAACAGAGTCCAGATGAATCAAAGAGCCAAGAGTAGAAAGTGAAGACACAGAACAGTATTAAAAGTAGAGCATAATATTTACGCAGTCTCCAGGTGGGAAAGACATTTGTAAGCATAAAAAGAAAGGCAGAAGACATAAAAGAAACTTTTAAACCACTTAAACTTCTATTCATAACAGAACATGGTGAACCAAAGTAAAAGGCAAAGATAATTTGTGTAAAATACGTGGAAATTACAGGAGACCAAAATTCACATCCCTTGCCTTTGAAGAATTTTACAGATTAATAAAACATGGGTTTCATGAGATCAGAGCAGAAATGCTCAGCAGACTTGTGAAATGAATGTTCAAGCTCATCAGTCAATTCAGAAACATACACTGAAGAGTGTATAACTTCCAGATTCATCCAGATTTTTCAGGGATCATTCTCGGTGTTGGCAAACTTTGAGTAGAGGGCACTTCCTACACTGACGGTGGTAAACTGACTCGTGATTTCCAGAGGACAATTTGGCATTTTGTATTAAAAATTACAAAAGTATTTCAACACTTTGACCTCACAATTCCCCTTGTAGAATGGCATTCCAAGGTTGGCAGGCCTAGGCAAATATATGACACGATGGCTGTTGCCTCCACAATGATTAAAAAACTCACAATCAATATGCAAAATGAAAACTGGCTAAATGTATTATCATATATCCAAAGAATATACGCTATTCACCATATTCATGACACACAGTGCATCAAATACTAAAAATAAAGCTTTGGACAAAGGAGCAAAGGCAATTCAATGGAACAAAGATGGGTCTTTCAAAAAATGGTGGCCAAGAAATGGACACCCAGAGCAAAACAATGAATCTAGACCCAAACGTTACCCCCTTCACAAAAACCAACTCGAAATGGATCACAGACCTAATGGAAAATGCAGAACAATAAAACCCCTAGATCACGTAACAGAAAACCTGAGTTTGGCAATGACTTTTCAGATACGACACCAAAAATGCTTTCCATGAAAGAAACGAAGCGGAACTTCTTTAAAATTAGGATCTTCTGCTCTGTGAAAGACAATGTCAAGAGAATGAGAAGAGAAGCCACAGACCTGAAGGAAATATTTGCAGAAGACACTACTGATAAAGGGCTGCTGCCCTCAATATACGAAGAACTCTTAAAACTCAACAATCAGAAAGTGAAGCTCTTGATTAAAAATTTGGCCAGAAAGAGTACAGCACAGGAAAGATGGTTAATAACACTGTAATTACTGCATATGGTGACCGAGGGCACTGAGCTCTCTTGTGGGGCTCACTGTCTGCAAAATGTGGAATCGCTGTGGGATTCCAAAAACACCCAAAACACATATAATATTGCTTGTCAACTATGCTGCAATTAACACAAATGGGCAAAAGACATGAGCAGACGGCCCACAAAGAAGAAACCCAGATGGCTGAATCAGCACGTGAAAGATGCTCCCCATTTCACGTCCTCGGGGACGGGAAACCCAGCAAACTACCACTACACGCGCCGCACAGTGGCCCCAGCCTGGAACACTGACCTCAAACGCTGCAGAGGACGGGGAGCAACAGGAACTCTCGTTTGCCGTCAGCGGGAATGCAGCACAAGGCAGCCACTTTGGGAGCTGCTCTGGCAGCTCTGCACACAGCTAAGCATCCTCCTGCCACACAATCCAGCAACCACACTCCTCGGGCTTTATCCAAAGGAGGTGAAGGCTTACGCTGGCACGGAAGCCTGCGCATGGGTGTTGATGGCATCCTTCTCTGTTACCGCTGGCTCCTAGGAGCAGCCAGGATGTCCTTCATTACAGGAATGGTCCAGACAATGAAGCAATATTCAGCATTAAAAAGTAGCCATTCCATGATGTTCTGGAAAAGGCAGATGGGAGGCAACAGTAGAAGGACCAGTGGCTACCGGGGCTGAGGAGAGAGGAGGAAGCAGATGGAGCACAGGGGAGCTAGAGGGCAGTGAAAGCACTCCGTATGACATCATAAGGGTGGACAGGTGTCTCCAAACCTTGTCCAAACCCACAGAATGTGCAGCACCGGAGCAAGCCCCAATGTAAGCCACAGGGTTTGTGGTTGGGGAACAGTGATGAGTCAGCACAGAAACAAAGGCACCACCATGAGGGAAGGGGTCGCCTGTGCCTGGGGGGCAGGGGAATAGAGGAAATCTCTATACATCCCACTCAATTTTGCTATGAGCCTAAAACGTCCTAAAAAATTAATGCTATTAACCAAAAAACCAAAATAAAATAAAAATCAGGCTTTGAGGGCGATTTCGCTGCAGAGATAACGTGCTGCCGGTGGTATGACATGACAGGAGCAGGGTCTGAGCGGCAGACAGGACGGGCTGACCTGTCCAGCCAACTTGGACCATGTACTGCACCACGGGCCGGGCATAGAGGATCCCAGCCCAGGGCGTGCGTGAGAGGCGCAGATCGAGTCTGGGAGGAGCTGAGATGGGGTGTAAATCGGCGGCTTCCAAGCTCAAGACTAACTCCACGCACGCCCTAGCTCCCAGCAGGCGCTCAGCCCTGGACAGTGACCCAACCGCAACCTCACTCTACGACTTGGCGTCCGTGGCCAACGGATGGCAGTGAGGAGGGAAGCTCTAACAGGGCACTGGCAGCTGGAGGGCCGTCCTCTCGGTCTTCCTAGTTCCAGGCACGGGTCACCGACACGGTGTGCACCCACAACCCGTATCCCACCCCACAAACCCTGGCCAGCGACCTGCACCCAGCCTGGGAGCAGGGGTTGTGGGGGGGGGGAAGACGAGGATGGAAGTCACAAGACCGAGGAGTTAGGGAGAAGGAGAGAAATGCATTTGCTCAGAGAATTCTCTCTCTCTCGTTTATTCATTGACTCAAAGGCCCGTCTGGTGTCTGCTGAGTCCCAGGACCATGCCAGGCACACACATAAATGAAATCTCCGTGACCACCCCCGGGAAAGACAGCTTCCTGCCCCCCACACCCACGTCTCCCCCAGGGTGGCTCATCCCTGTGCTCTCTGCTTGGTTCCCTTCCCGTCCTCCAGGAAGCCTTCGTCCCTCCTGGGTCTGCTGGGGGCAGGGTGATGCCCCGGCCCATGAGACCCTCAGGAGAAGAGACCGCAGGCTTTCACCAGCAGGAAGAAACCACCAGCAGCTCCCCGGGCAGGGCGGGGGCTCCTCATCTCTGTGCTGTAGGGACAGCTATGTCCCTACTGGGCCAAGGACAGAGCCACTCTCCTCCTGCTCAGAAGAAAAGCGACAGTGTGGGGAAGAAGACCTAGCCCACAGTCTCTGTCCGCAAATGGCAGGACTAAGGGCTGTGCCCTGTCCTGCGCCCCCAAGGGTACCAGGCTTGTCAAACAGGATCATTCCAAGTGACTTCACAGAGCCCCTAAGACGCTGTAGTCACTCAGGCCCTTTGCCACTACCTCCTCCCTGCTGGGGACACTGCTTCATCCAGGAAGAATGTGGTGCCTGTGCTCCCAGCTCCTTTTTCCAGCTGCCCCCAAAGGTGGGAGCTGGGGAGCCTCTCCGAAGCACAGACGGATTCCTCTGCTCTCGTGTTCAGAAATTCCACGAGTTGGTCTGGGACGTGAATCATGCTTCGGGTTTGGAAAAAGTTGCAGAATCAAAGCCGGAGAGGTTTGGGGCCGCCCAGACGTGGCGGCTGGCCTGGGGGCCGCCCTGGAAGCTGGCCAATGCGGTCCCTCTTGGCTCTGCGGGGGGACAGCCAGCCCACCTTTCCCAGAAAGCTGGGTCCAGCCGATGACGCTGTCAAACCATGGATAGAGACGTTGCCTCCAGGCCCCACAATCCCAAACGATTTCCAGGGCTGTCCTGAAACTCTCAGAATAGAACGCCTCCTTAAGCAAGCACACAAAATCCCTGCGGCGAATTATCACATAAAACATTCAGGATGTTGGTGAGAGGCCAGGGGACGGGGGAGTCTCCTTCCCAAACAGTCAGGGTGTCCCGGTGATCCAGCTGTGGGCAGGGTGGCCCTCGTGAGATGAAAGCCCATGTTTTCCTCTCAAAGACAGAGAAACTGAGGCCCAAACAGGGAAGAGGGCCCCTTCCCCTCCTCCCAACCCCGGGTCCTAGAGCATTACACAACACAAGCCACATGACATGGGTCTAGTCTAGAAATTTTCATCACTAGGTTTCCTTTAGGACCATCTGAAGACGTGTGTGTACTTTCAGCTTTCTCACCAATGTGCAAGAGCCTGCGTGGGGCCAACTCACCTCTGAGGCCCTCACCCCGACCTTCTCTCTCTTGCACGGCTGGGGTGCGCCCTCCAGGCACACTTTTCCAGAAGGACACACTGCCTGGGGGAGGCTGCCTTTCCGTGAAACTGAAGGCTTGCTGGGCTCAGGATTTAGGTTCACACGCTAACTTTCAATGTCACTGAGATGTAGCTCCTGTTGGCACTTCTGATTACAGAGAAATTTGAGGACTAACTCGATTTTTGCTCCTCTGTGAATAGACTTTTTCCCCATCCTGGGAGCACTGGAATGTTATGTGGAGGCTTAGTGTTTCCCACGAGAAACAAGGAACAAATCAGCCCAGACCGGCCGTGATTCCCAAGGCCCTGCTAGGCGATGGGGCCAGGCCTGGGCCAGACAGCCTTGACTTTGTCATGTCACTAATTGGACTTGTGACCTTAAGACGTCACCCACCTTCCTAAGACACACTTCACTGCTTTCTAATAGGGGAAGAATGTTTCCTGCCAGCATCCGTTAGCACAGGCTCAGTTATGCTGGGAAACAAGCGTCCCCAGCATCTCTGTGGTGTAAATCCAGAAGGAGGTGTTCTTGCTCACTCAGGCTCCCTGTAGCTCCTGCCACCTTCCTGCAGTGACCCAAGCACTGCAGGAGGCTGCATCCCAGAGTACTGCCCATTCCCATGGCCCAGGAGATGACCTTCCCTGTTGCCTCTGCTCAGAAACAGGACCCGGGACCCCAGAGATGGGGTCACAGACAGGGATGCACTGCATGGACAGGGTCACTAACAGCCAGGCACCCCAAATGGTGACCAGACAAGTCCCGAGCAGAATCCAGCCCACGGTTACTGTCTATGGGAAGCTGGAAAAGCCTGGGTGGTAAGGGGGTGATCTGTCTGCACTGTGGGTCCCCCACATAGGAGCCAGGATGGCAGCCCCTGAGGGTGGCCAGGGCCAGCACACACTCCCAAAGGAGCAGTACGCGAGGCCAGACTGCAGGCCCCATCCCCGTTGGCTTCCTAGCGCCCAGTGAGGGTCCTCTTCCCATGTCTCTTAGCTTCTGCAGGTCAGGGAGGGGCCCTCCTCCGCCGCAGGGGAGCCCAGCAAAGTACCTGTGCCTGTGATCTGGCACAGATGGGGTCAACCGGTTTCTAAATCCTGATTCCTTTTGATCTTTAAAACAACGTCTTTTCATCTGAACCTCAAGATGTAACGGAACTTAGGCGAGATGGGGGTTCCCAGTGAAAAGTCCCAGGAGTGAGACGTGGGCAAATTCGCAGCCAAGCCCTCTCCGTCTGCGTGCGAGCGTGCTTGTGTCTATCTCCCGGAGTGTCTCTCACTCTGGGTCTCTGTCTCTCCCTCTCCTGCACCCTGTCTCACTCCCTGTCTCTCTCCCACCCTGTCTCTCACTGTGTCTGTTTCTCCCCCATCCCATCTCTGTGTTTGGCTCTCCCTCTCCCCCTTCTCTTGCTTTGTGTCTCTCTCTCCCCACCCCAACTCTCACTCACTGTCTCTGTCTCTCCCCCACCTTGTCTCTGTCTCTCCCCCACCCCGTCTCTTCCGTTCTCTCTCTCAAGCCAGACGACAGCATGATGTAACTCACAGCCCAAGCAGCCAACTTGTGTCTGCAGAACCCGCATGTTTTGTGTGTCTCAAAAAAGAGCTACACCCTCTTTCTCATGGGAACAGGATAGAACCACCCTATCCTGGGGTTCAGCCTCTCCCCAGAGAAGGGAGACCCCTGAAATTACAAGCTGGGTGCCCCTGGGACCTCCAAACCCCCTGGCGCACAGAGGCCCTTCTGCTCATGGTACCCCACCCCACCCCCGCCCAGAGACCGCGGGCCTCCCTCCCGCCAGGCAGCCCCGGGAACAAGCTGGCAGCGTCCACTGGAGACAGAGGCTAATGGCAATAGCAGACTGTGCTGGAACTGCTGGTCTGGGCGCAGACAGGACAACGTCCCTGCTTCCAGGCTGTCTTGTTTGCTGCACTGCGGTCCAGCTCTGCCCGCTGGAGACACGTGGTGGGCCGCTCCCCTCCCGCGTGGGTATGACGCGCACTGGGGGCGGCGCCCCAGACCCCACGGCCCATGAGCCACTCCTGTGCAACGAGGCGCATCTTGGGCTCGGGAGGGACAGCGTGGGTTCCCGGTGCAGCGCTGGGGCAGAAGGCGGGCCTGATGCCAGCGTCCACCACCCACCGCAGCAGCCTCCAGCACGCGGGGACCAGACGTGCATGCCTGGTGCTCACGCAGGACCACAGGGCAGCCCAGGAGCCTGGAACCGAGCAGGATCCAAGGCCAGAAGACGTACGTTCCTTTCGATCTTGGTTTTGTTTGAATGGGTTTTCAAGGCAGAGAAGTCTGAAGACAGGACAGAGTCATCCCAAATCGCAGGCTTCTCTCCCCTGGTGAGACAAGAGGGAGCCAGAGAGAGGGGCTGAGGTCAGGCTGAGGGTCAGGCTGAGTCCTCTGGGGCGCTGGCAGTGAGGGACACATCCCCGGTCTGTCCCAGAGCGAGTCTGAGCACGAGGGCAGCGGCGGGGAGGGGGGGCGGGCAGGGGTGTCCCTGTCCACAACGTGGGCGCTGGCTCTCTGAGATCACAGAGAAGAGCTTCCACACATGGATACCCCGGGCGAGAGTCTGGTCTCATTTTACGGGTGGAGACCTTGAGGCACCCCTGGGGGCTGACCTACACATGGCTCTTGTTCTGTCCTATTTCCTTTGTCTAGAACTTTCTCTGGGGAAAGAACAAAGGGCTGTGTAGCTCTCTTTAAACACTAACAGGGAGACGCATCATGGCCACGCCATCCGTGCTGTTGTCGCAAGACCCCCTGGCCTGGGCAGCCAGCCCAGCATCACTTCTCCCGGGTCTGAGGTCAGGGTGCCCACAGATTCGAGTCCAGTGAGAGGCCTCCTCCTGGCCAGGAGAAGGTCATCTCCTCACTGTGCCCTCACTGGTGGCCAGAGAATGCTGGTCTGCTTCCTAGGCTTATAGTAAGGACCCCAATCTCACTAGGGAGACTCCACCTACATGACCTCATCTACACCTAATCATCTCCCAAAGGCCCCCCGAGACCACATCAGGGCTTGGAGCTTCAACATGTGAAACTGGGAGCGTCACAGGCATCGGGTCCCTGACACCATCCTTGGCTCCCCAGTGCTCCTGGATGGAAATATGAAGATTCAGCAGGGCCACTGCGGAAGGGGTGCAGACGGTCACTGTCAACTCCAGGGGACACTGGTCTCATGGGGGTCTATGGACAGATCCCTGGAGTTGTGCAGTGCACAACCTGCACAGTCATCCACAGGGAACCTGAGTCAGGCACACACCCATCACTTTGGAGGCCCTGTGTCTGGGGTTCTCCTGCATGAGTGGGGCTATCACAAGCCCCACCTGGGTAGTCCTGACTTCCCCCGTAGTTTACAGATAATGGCGTGGAGACCCACAGAGAACAAGTAGTTTGGCCAACTTCATACAGCTCAGGCCCGCCTGAGGCCGAGCATCATCGCAGCTTCATCCAGCCTCTGCGGTGATGCACCAGGCACGGGGCAGCTCGCGGGTGCCGTCACTTAGGCCCATCCTCCCCAGGGGCTGAGCAGCTTGCCACGGAGGGTGTGGGGTGCAGAGATGGGGGACGACCGCGTGCCAGCCCACAGGGAGCCGCCATGCTAGGCACCAGGCCGCCTCTAGACGTTCACTCATCCTGGGCCAGGCAGTGGGATACCCGGAAACACATGGCAAGGGGACCCAACGAGCGGGTGCAAGGGAGGGCTTTCCAGAAGGTGACATTTCGCCGAGTTCAGGATGATGAGTAAGAAATGCTGCCCGAGACGGGCAGAGCTGGGCGCCCACTCTCCTGTGGGGAGCAAGGAAGCAGCAAGGCAGCCAACCTCGAGGCCGGGCATGGTGCCCAAGAGGGTAAAGCAGCCAGAGAGGGGCAGGGCCAGGGTTCAGACTTGCCTCCTCAGGCGGGCATGGTCTTTGGCGGTGCACGCGGGATGGCTGGGAGTCGGTCCATCCAGCCTGCCCTCCTGGGGTGCACTGGCTGAGGCAGATGCTTCCTGGGGGTCAGGTCCAGTGCCCACGCAGAAAGACGGGGTGACTGATCCTGGGGTCCTGCCTGGAGCTGCGAGGGGCCATGGTCGAGCTTCTCCCCTGCCTGCCCCACATCTGTGGCAGGTGACTGCCTGTCCGGGACCAGCACTGGATTACGGCAGAAGGAAATCCAGCTTGGGGCCCCTCTGGCTTCCTCCACGACCCGCCATCCCTCCTGCCCCAGCTCAGGACCCCCATGGTCTAGCAGATGAGGTCTCCGTGGCCACCGCTTGGCTGGAACACATTGGGGACGTCTTCACATCTGCAGAGGAGGACGAGGTACCTGGGTCCAGCCCTGCACGGGGCAAGTCCTTTGTAGGTGCTGCCTGGGGGACAGAGCCTCGAGGCACAGCTGCCTTGGCCAGAGAAGCATCTGCCACTGGCCAGTGCCGGGGACACACACCTAACTTGACTCCCAGCAGCAAAAACCCAAGCGGGGGGTCCGCCCCCCAGGCCACGGAGAAGCTTCCCAATACCAAATGCCTATTCCCAAGAAGTTCTCCCAAAGTTAGCTTTCGGCCTGGGGTGGCCTCAGAGACCCATGAGCACAGCAGGCCCTGCGGTGGGAGTCCATACGGATCCCCACCCCCCACCAGCCCTTCTAGGCCTGACCCAGGGGTACCCTCAGGTCTAGAAGGAGCAGAGCAGGCATGTTCCCAAGCCCAGAATGTACGACCCACCAGTTAGGAGATGCTTCCTGAATATTTGTGGGGCTGAGTCCTCTGGGGGCTCCTGCAAGGCCCCTTCACTGATTCGGTCATTCGACAAATATTTTAGAGCACATTTTCTACGTTAAACTTCATGCTAAGCACGAGAGAAGCCAACCAGAAAGTAAAGAAAGAGACTGAGAGGAAGGAGGGAGGGAGGGAAGGGAGGGAAGGGAGGGAAGGGAGGAGGGGAAGGGAAGGGAAGAAAGAGGAAAGGAAGGAGGAGGGGAGGGGGAGGGAGGAACAGTCCCTGCCCAGGCCCGCTCTCCCGCTCTCCCTGCCAGTGGCTGGGCTTGATGGAGGCCTGTGGAGTCTGGAGCCGGGAGGTGCGGGGCAGACAGCGGCCATGTGGCCCAGGAACACTAGGGCAGAGGGAAGGCAGGATGGTGGGGAGAGCCTGAGGGTGGCACCCGGCGTGCAGGGACCAGGCAGGGCAGGGAGGAGCACCCACGTCTCAAGAGGGAGTCCTGGGAGAGCAGAGGTGGAGAATGAGGGTGGGAGGGGGAGCCCCAGAACGTGACACCTCCCCAGCCCGAAAGCAGCCCAAAGAGACCCTCCCTTGCAGGGGAACCCCGGGGCCCCGTAGAGTGCAGGAGGGGCTTCCAGAACCAGAGACCGCTGGCTCAAGACCTCTCCCAGCACCTCTATGCGGGGAACGCCCCCCACAGAGCCCTGAGTCCTGGGCCGCGTTGCACAAGTGTGGCCGGAGCCTGCGAACCCAAGGGGGCCTCGCAGCCGCGGGCGGAGGATGTTTGCACAGTGAGTCAGCGCGGCGGTGGGGCTCTCGTTACACACTCGTCCACGGAGGCAGGACACCAGGCCTCACTGCCACGGAAGCCTCCACGCCCACGCCCGCCCGCCAAAGGGAGGCCCTGGGAGGGGGCAGGGAGGGCCGGCTGCAGACAAAGGCCGTGGCCGTGGCCCAGGGCCAGTCTGAATTAGTGAACATCTGAAATGAGGAAAGTTTTGTTCTGCTGGAAGAACCCAAGTGTGTCTGAACAGTCGCCGCAGATCGGGGACCCAGGATCACCGCCAGCCGGCGTCCTGCTCGCCAGCCTGCAGCAGCGGATATAAATAAGCCGCCTGCACAATGTGGGCTGTTCCGCGGGCGAAGGTCACAATTAAAGGGACCCGAAAGTCAGCCTGCCGGGACCGGGCACCCTGTGATCTCAGGGTCATCAAGCGGCCTCATGGTCTCGGCCAGCACAGGGCACAGGCCTGGCCGGGCGGGGGGCTCAGAGCCGCTGCGCGGGGGGCTCTCGCGGGGGGCCCCCTCGTCTCTGGAGCTTCAGGACTGCACCATCACCTCTGTCCCCCGCCGGCCACACGGTGCACGGATGGGGAAACACACACACACACACATACTCTCTCTCTCTCTCTCAAATTCTCCTGTGGCTAATTCATTCCAGAAGGCACCAGACTGAATATCGCTACTGTAAATAGATTTCTTCATTATTCTGGGGCATTTTTTGGCCAAAAGACTAAGGAAAAAACCAGGCGAGAGCCAGTGAGTGTCTGGGCTCCCAGCAGGCCCGGCAGGGGTGTGGGAGGGAGGCCCAGGAGGCTGCGTTCCCAGCCGCCCTCCCGCTCCGTCTGGTTCCTTCAGGTGTGCTGGCTCACGAGGCTGGGAGCTCGGGCCGCAGCTGCGAGTGAGCGAAATCGCTTCGGGACAACAGGGCACCCGTCCACGCCCAGGAGGGGCAACCTCGGAGGCCTTCTTCGATCCACCCCGGATGCCTTGTATGGAGGTGACCAAGCGCAGACATGAAGGGTTCCGTGCCATCGAAGAAGGTTCATTACTTACAGTGGGCAAGAGGCGGGGCTGGACCACGCAGGGCACGTGGCAGAGCACCAGACTTGTTCGGGAGGCAGAAGGCGCCCAGAGAGTTCGGCCAGAGCCCACGCTGTGGTTTCTTGGGGCAGGAACGGGCCAGGCCGGGGATGCAAGTCACAGTGAACTCAGCACGGTGGGGTGGGGGGGGCAATCCCCACGGGCTCTGGGTCTCTGGGGTGTCCTAGCCCTCTGGCCCCTGGCCCAGGTGAGTGGGGTGGGGACAGTACCGGCTGTGAGTGACAGCCAGACAGGAACATGGATACAGGTGTGGGCTCCGGATCGGCTGGTCTGTATGAGAAAGGCGTGCTTTCAGGGGACTTGTTTGCTGTCCCCAGGAAGTAGCTCCCACCGCAGGAAGGGACCATTCCTCCCCAGCCGGCAAGGCCCCACAGATGTGAAGGCCCCCGAAAATCAGGGAAATAAAACAGGATTCATACAGGCAACGGGATGCTTCTCCCGCCTAGGCCCGTGGAATCGCCTGCCCTGGGGGTCCAGGGAGTCTCGTCCCTGGACACTCCCCGCCTGAGCCTGGCGCTCTTCCGTGTTCACTACTGTACCCTGGGCGATCTCCGGGCACATGTGCAGGCTGGACCCCCCACCTCCCTGCCCCATCTCCCCCTGCTCCGGCCCTGCTCCTGAGTCCACACCTGGGGACACACCTGCAACCCGGCCCACGGACCCCATCCACACCCCAGGCCTCTCCTCAAGTCACTCTGTCTTGTGCTGTCTCTGGCAGCCAGGCCTCTTGTCCTCCCCGGGACCAAGCCAGAAGAGCCCTGCGGTCTACCTCATCTCTGGTCCTCCTTGTCCGCCCCACCCCAAGCTCGGTCCTCGCGGCAGCAGAGGGAGGAAAGCAGAGAAGCCTGCTGCACCGCCACGTCTGATCTGCACCTCAACTCACCGCAGGGGCCGACCGCACTCAGAAGTGGACCCCAGGTGAAATGACACAACCCGATTTGGGGCCACCGCTAGCCGGGGGAGGCTAGGTGCGCCTATGACCCGGGCAGCCAGTGGTAACCCACGCCGAGCCTGGGCTTGGCCACTCCCACCTGACCAGTGGGCTCTCCCCATGAAAGGCCGGGGCTTTGCCCCCCACACCTGTGTTCTAGAAACATTCTCCAGCGTTACTTCTGCCAGGGAAAATCCACGGAGTCAGACAGCACAGCTGGCTTCCTGCGTGAGTCCCTGGAGGGCAGTGGAAACCACGGAGACTCGGGGGGCTGTGATCTCCAAGCAGAGGGCCCAGGCAGGGTCTCCTCCCCAGGAGGGAAGCAGACAGGCTGACCGCAGCCCCCTCCTCCCACCCACCCTTACTGGCTCCAGGCACCCGGAGCGGATCGCACTGGCTCAGCGGGAGGAAGCTGTGGCTCAGCACGCCTACGAGCCAGGCGGAGGCACCAAAACGGGGCTCCTGACCGGCCACAGAGCATTCGGGTTCACTGCCCTGGAAAAACACCAAGTGCGCCCACCACAGGCTGCCAGTGCCCCCGAGGCTCAGCGCTGCTGTCTGAGGCCCAAGAGCTGCTCGCGCTCGACATCAGGCCTCCAGGGAGATGCCAAGGGCCGGACAGGGAGGTGAGCGGCCTGGAGGCCTGGTCTCCCCCGCCTCACCTCCCGGAGGAGCACCACATCCCAGGGCCACCACACAGGATGCAGGGCCACACGCCCTTAGAAGGCACTGTGTGCAGCCTCCGGGGTTCTCTGTGGAGCTGGCACACCCACCTCTGAATCTCCAAGGGTCAGGAGCACCACAGTGGGCCCCTTAGAGCCCCTTAACCTAGCCGTGCCCACAGGGTGCCATCAGCAGGCGCATGGAAGCTGTGCGCACCTCGCAGGCCCAGAGCCACGGCCCTACTTCCCCAGGGCCCCTCTCGGCACACTGAGAAGAGCACCCCATCTGCTCCAGCCCCGTCACCCTCTTCCCACAGATCTCGGGGAAACAGGAAGGGGTATGGAAGGTGTCTCTGGGGCCAAGTGTGGCCGCAGTCCAGAACAGCTTTGGAGTCCCCGGGGGCAATGCTGGGCATCGTTCCAGCTGGACGTGGGTTCTGTCTGCCTGCGCTGCCTGAGATGAGGCCAGCCATACACAGAGCTGGGAAGGAGGGGAGGCCCCAGAGCGGAAACGGGGGTCTGCGCGCAGGACACTCAGTGTGGCCGGGGGCTTGAAGGAGGCAGACTGCTGGGCAGGTCCTCCCAGGGAGACCCAGAGACAGTGCTGCAGCCCAGGGCTGCCTGGCCAGCCACCCCGTGCCCTGTGCTCAGCAGAAGGACGCCAAGGAGAGCCATTGAGAGGGTAGTTGTGGGCCTGAAAGATAAAGCCTGCAGAGCATACAACCAGGGGAGACCATCGGGGGCATCTGCAAGACGTCTCGCGCCTTCCAGCCCTGTGTGCCCCTGCTGCCGTCTGCTTTAAGCTGTTCCTACTGATACCGTAATTCTTTATGTGCCCAGCTGTCCCTGTGCGCCTTCACCCTCTGCGGCACAGGGGCCGTGCATCCCGCTCATGCACCCCAGCCCACAGACGTCTGAGCACGCTCTAGAGACCCTGAGGACTTATGAGGACACAAAGGCCCCTGGTGCAAGGGCCCAAGCTCGCCCCGCACCAGGGACAGGGCACCCAGCTCCCGTCTGCTCCTGCCGCTGCTCCTGCCATCACTGGGGGCTGTCCCTTCATCGCTTGCCACGCGTCTGCCAGTCCTGCTACGTAACATGTCACGGAGTGTCTCAGAAGTCTTTCCTGCGGCCCCCAAAAGAGTCCCCTACCCCTGCAAGCGTGACACTGTCTTCACTTCACACGTCATGACTTAAAATGCACCTGTTCTGAGCCACATATAAATGGAAACACACATTTTGGGTGGTTTTTGGTTTGTTTTAGCTCTGCCTGAAGCATCCCCCCCCCACAGTCTCTTTGTGATCCGAGCCCGCGGCCCATGCCAAGGGCAGCCGTCCGTTGACCCGCTCGGATGTGCGTGGACACTGGGTTTCTCCAGCACTGAGCAGTCGCAGAAAGGCTATGACTGACATCTTTGCACGCACACGCTGTCGCGTCTGTGCACACCAGCGCGGGAGAGAGCGAAGTCCCGGCTCGCACAGTGTCAGCTTCGGAGCCAGAGTCACCGTGGCGACACCACTGTGCCCCCCCCCGACGGGGGCGGGCGTTCCGGCTGCTCCAGGCTCCCATCACCACTCAGCGTGTCATTCGTTCTTAATTCGAGCTCCTGGGGGGGGGGGGGGTGCAGCGCGTCCCTGTGGTTAAGGGAAACTCATGGACTGAGTGAAGTGCACATCCCCTAGACAGACCATTTACAAGTGAACGGGCCTGTGGCATGTGCCTCGTGCGGCCACCAACCCTCTCTAGCTCCAAACATCCCCACGGCTCCGAGGCAAGACCCTCCCCCTCCACGCAGCTCCTAAGCCCCTCCACAGCCCCTGGCGGCCCCGGGGCATTGTGACTCTTGACTATGTGCCCTAGGTGGTTCCCAGAGACTCACACGGTTCGTGACCTCCTGTGTCTGGCTTCTTCCACTTACTCATGGTTCCCAGATTCATCCCTGCTTAGTGTGTGTCCTGAATCATCTCCCACAGGAGGGACGGCCCGTCGTCCTCTCGCCGTGCTGTGAACGGGCATCTTCGGGATGGCCCGGGCTGTGACGCACCCCTCCAGGTGCGGCTTGGCCTTCCCCATACCTCCTCTCTCGAGGTCGTGTTTGAGTCTCTTGCCCGTTTTTCTGCTGGGATTTGAGTCGTTTTCTCACAGACCCACCAGAGGCTGTGTGGACGCCAGACTGGAGCCCGCGTCAGTTACGGCTGTCAGTATCCTCTTCCACTTCCTGGTCTGCCTTCGGCTGAGAGCATCCCTCACCCCTCTTTCTGCTTCCATCCGCTATTTCCGTGCTCAGGCACAGAGACAGCCACGGCTGGGGGCCCTGCTCCAGACCCCCGCCTGCCCCTGGCTTCTGTGCAGTCGAAGACATGACTCGCCCCCCACCTTCCTGGCTCCCCCCACATGCTTGAGTGCAGGCCCCAAGAAGGCTCACTACAGGGTCTTCTCTTGGACTCCCGTCCACTGCCTGATCACAGCGCAGACCCCAGGCCCACTGGGGGACCCAGAGAACCCCACCGATTCCATGACCCTGAACAAGCCTTCTATGCGCAACCGCTCTGCGCCTGGTGGGAAGTCAGCCCCCAATCCATACTTGCGAGCAGCTAGGGATCTGGTGGTGAGATGCACTGGAGCCAGTCAGGGATGGGGGCAGGGCACACAGCCAACCCCTGGACACTCGGACCCCGAACTCCACAGCTGCAGCATTAGCTAGGAGCATCCAAGGGGAAGTAGACATCCATGAAGGAGATAGCCAGCACATGGGTAACGATGCTGGCGTCCCCAGGGACACCATCACAGAACCTCACCTTCAGCCCACAGCAGTGGGGGGGGCATGTCCCCCACAACCCCTGTCTTGGGAACTTCCTCGAGGAAGGGAACAACCATGGGCAGGGGTGGTCAGCTGAGTAACGGTCCCCCAATACCTCACATCCTGATCACTGGCCCCTGTGAATGTCGCCTTGCATCCTACAGATATGACTGTGCATTTGAGAAGCGGCGATGAGCCCGGGTGCCCCAGGGGGCCTATGTCAGCACAAGGGTGCTGATGGGGGGTCGGAGTCAGAGGAGGGTCTGACTCAGAAATCAGGGACCTGGAGAATGTGTCTGAAGATGGAGGAGGGGCCGTGAGCCAAGGAATGCGGAGAAGCTGAGAGGCGGGGCCGCGTGTTCTCCCCAGAGCCTCCAGAGAGGGCCATGCTTGTAGCCCAAAGAGACAGACTTTGGACTTCTGGCCTCCAGGACTATCACGGAATAATCATGTTCAGCCACTGAGCTTGTGGTCATTTCTTCCGGCAGCCTGGCCTACTCCCGCAGCAGGGCGAGGCACGGTATAGACACCCCATGCAGGGAGCCATCTACACTGGTTCCTTGGGCTGTGCCCCAGCATGGAGCGCCCAGCTAGAGGCCCTGAGCGAGGGGCAAAGACTGCACTCCCGCGTTGGGAGTTTGAGGGCTCTGACCCCCATCCCAGGAGGCATAACGTGCAAAGTGGCTCCACCCGAGAGATGAGCTTCCTCCCAGGCTTGGAACCTCGATGACCGGAGGCTCGAGGACCCTGGTAATTAAAGGGCTGCCGTTGACCCAGGGGGAAGGGTAACGGCAGCGACACCACCAGCAGTGACAGTTGCCGTGCCGAGGGAGCGCCTGTCCGAGTACAAGCACAGAATGACCCCGCAGTCCCCCGCTGGTCCCGCTGCTCCTGCTCCCAGGCGAGTTCCCCAAGGTTCCACAGGGGGCCTGGTCCTGACCCCCAACCCATCACTTTCAACCCTGATGCTCTGCTACAGTTCTGACCCCCTGGGGCTTTACTATTTAAGGTCAAAGCAAACAAAAGCTGCAAACGCTCACTAATTCTCATTTTGCAAACCTGGAGCCTTTCCTCACGGGTAATTCCTTTCCCCAGCATGGCCGCCAAGCCAGCCCTCGGAAAGTCTGAGAAAACACTGCCGGGCTCTCAAAACCTCTCCTGACTGTTTACACAGAAGCAGGGAACAAATCCACACTCGTATTCGTCCGGTCCTTTACAGTTCTCCAGGGGATGACTTCCAGCGCCTGACACACACCTTCCCCAAGCATCCAGCAAGCCTCCAGGACCCAGATCGGTGCCCAAGCCGGCCAGCTTATTCAGACTCCTCCAAAACCCGGACTGGCCAGTCTCCTAATTAAGTCAAGTCAGTGACGGCTCATCCGTCCGCGCCTGTCCTCCTCTCCAGCCAGCCTCTCCCTGTGCCGGCCAACGTCCTAGGTGCCGTGGAGCCCGAGGCCACAGTGTGCCTCCACAGCAGTGAGAGCGGCCCAGGGGAGGCTGGACCCGGGAGGAGGGCGCTGTCCCGGCTAGCCTGGGGGGCAGCCTGCACCGGCTCACCGTGTTGACGGGACCAGGTGGGTAGGTGAGACGGCCCGAGAGCTGCCATCAGCCCGCCCGGAACTCGCGTCCCCAGGTCAGAATGACGAGTCAGGGAAGAGCCGGGGCGGCACAAGGAGACAGCCCCCTCTCGGCTCTGAGCTCAGCGTCCACCTGTCCTCGGCGGACTCCCTCCTGCCCCTTCTCCCTGTCTCCCGGACTCATCCGTGTGCCCAGAGTGGAGCGGGTTAGCTCAGGGACTGCTGAGCCTGGGGATCTGATCAATCAGATAAAAAATCAGAAGGCACCTGGGGGCTGCCAGCTTTAAAACACACTGAGCATCATGCCATCTCACGACAGTAACAAGGACGTAACGTCAGAATGAAGGATGCCGCCGAACACAGAACAAAGGCAGCTTTCTGAGAACCCGGGCAGGTTTTCCCTGTCTGGTTGAGGCCATCCTGGGCCTGTGGGAACACCAGCCTGCCCTGGGGACAGATGGGCTGTTGGCTCTGGGGGCCGGACAGCCCCTGACTCGGAGCCACCGGAGAGCCAGGGCAGGGCTGCTCTCGCACCGGTCTCCCTGACCCGCGGAGGTGCTCCGAGGAAGGGAACGCCGCAGCCCACACTCAGAGCGCCTGTCCTCCGTGCCCCCCACAAGGCGTCGCCCCGACCTGAGGCCCCCCTCCCTGGCTGCAGAGCACTGGGCTCCAGCCGGTGCTTGTCTGTGTCTCCTCTCCTACTTCTGCTCTTTATTTTTCTCTTGGGCAAAATGCAATTACGACTTTCGGCGAGTCCTTATTTACGGAGAGCACGGGTCTTTCACTTCGGGCAAGCGTGCTTCCCGGGGCCGCCCACCTTTTAATCTAGAAAACTTGGGATCTGCATTCCATCTGTGCCGTTTACCCAAGAGACGATTGTATTCCTCAGTCACCTTTGTCCTTCTTCACGTGTTGTCTCTGAGTCAACGGTACCTTTCAGATCGTTTTTCATTTGGTCTCATCTTTTGCCAAGAAACTCCGTAAATTTCCTACCTACTAATGTTTCAAAAGTAAACATTTTTTGAAGAGCGTACAATCCTCCATAAACCCGCAAGCAGCCTGCGGCGTGTGTGTGTGTGCCGCGCGTGTGTGCGTGTGCGACGGGCCCGGACGTGACACCCGTCGCCGGCCGCACTCGGGGACGGGCCGGGAGCCGCGGGCATGGATACCGCGCCCGATCCAGCGCAAGCACATCCGCCGGATCCAGGCTCGTCGCGGCTTCCCGCACCCGGGTTGCTTCGGGGCGAACGTGTGTCAAGGGAGTCAGCTGTGATTTCTGCCTCCAAACCTTATG
Source organism: Mellivora capensis (assembly GCA_004024625.1). Lineage (NCBI taxonomy): Eukaryota > Metazoa > Chordata > Mammalia > Carnivora > Mustelidae > Mellivora > Mellivora capensis. Next base: position 102,620 of record PISX010001073.1, read on the forward strand.
TCGCAGACCGTGAAGTAGACGCAGTAAACGTCTTTGGAACCGACAGCTGCAATTCTGAATTCAATTCTGAAAAGCGTGTGTGTATTTACATTTACTTACGTTTCTACCAAACCGGCTTACCCCACAGTTTGGTCTTAGGGTCGGCTGGGGTGGCATCATGGCCACAGAGGCTCTAGGGCTCTAACAATGTCACAAAATATAAGAAAATGCCTTGTTTTGGACATAGGCTTGCCAGGGCCCTTGGGACCGGACCACCCTCATTTGCTCCCTTGACATGAAGTGGAAATGGGCCAGGGCCCACCCACACTGACAAGGGTCCTGTGGCCTAGTCTTCCGCAAAATCTGGGGGTGGACAGAGAAGGGTGTCTTGGGGTGCCAGGAAAGACAGCTCAAGCACTAAGTGGGTTCTGGGATCACAGCTGTGGCCCGTGAGAACAGTGAGGCCGAGGAGAGGCACATCTTGGGGTCACACAGCGATCCCCAGCACAGCCGGGGCCTGGCCCAGCAGGATGGGGACTGCCCTGCCAGGAAGATCGGGGGCACTGGCTAGAAATGGCCATAGAACGTTCTGCCACAGAGCCATTGCGGTGGCGAAAGGGCACAGAGGGAAGGACATAGCAGGGCAAAGCCTGTCCGTGGCCAGAAAAGGCAGGTATGAGGCGGACTGGGACCTTCTCAAATGCACACAAGTGGGGACCCAGCCTGTGGGAGTCCAGAAGCCGGCCTCAGCACGGGGACCCCCACAAGTGCCAGGACTCGGACGCCCCAATGCCCATCGTCGCTGTCTCGCCCATCTGGCGACTGCTGCAAACCCTTGATTAGAAGCCATTCTGGTATGGCCTTGGACAGCTTTCAGAAGAGAGCAGCAGTGGGCTCCTGGAACCTGCTCCTTTCAAGCGCTCGGTCATGGGGACAGGCGGCCGGGAGTGTAGCGGGGAGGGCACAGCTCCCCAGAAGCATCACTGGCACCGGGGACGGAGAGCCAGTCAATAATCCTGTGTCCGTCTCGTGGGCCAGGCCCCCGAGGCTGTGTGTGTCTGGCACGACGTTGCAGAAGGCCCCCGTTGAGGACACCTGAGGGAACAGCCCCTTCCCCACACGCTCTCTCAAGAGTGACCTTGCCCCCTCTGTCCCTCCCCATGAATCTGGGGAAACTTGGGACAGCTGTGGCCAACCAAGTGTGGAGAAAGTGCCACATGCTGCACGCACGGCTGACAGCCCCCAGAGCCCTGAGCCACCAGGTGACAAGGCTGGCCCCGGAGGCGGCCACGCTGGGAGAAGGCCCGAGCCACATGGAGGGCCACGAGGAGGGGCTCTGGTCAAGTCCCGGCTGAGGTCATCTGCCAGCACGGACCACCACATGTTGGGGCAAAGACGCCTCCGAGTTACCCCAGACCCACTGTCACATCATCCAGGAAGGCCCCAGGCGAGAAGCAGCAGGGGCGGCCGCGCCCCCCGTGCCGTGTGTGCTCCAGAGTCACGGCAGGGCTGGCTCACTGCGCTCCGCTTGGCCGGCGAGTTACGCGCCCTGATCACTGGAACACCTGGGTAAGGTCTTTAACTGCTTTCCACGGTCATTCAGAGTTTAAAGTTCGGAAGAAGGATCATTTCTACCAAGCGAAGAAAACACTCCTCCCTATCGCACAAGCCGGGTGCGCTTGGCGCTTCCTGACACCTTCACTGCACACGGCTTCCAAGCAAGAAATACGCATGTGGGCCGGGCCTGGTGTGGGGGGTTGGGGAGGAGCTGGACACGACCATGTGGTGGCCATGCGGTGGCCCCAGCCGCGCCACCTCCCTGCCGCCTCCTCCGTGCAGGCCAGGGGGATGCCGGCTCAGCCTTCCGTGACCGGCTCCGCGTGCCGGCCTGTGTATTGTCAGAGACTGGCGAGCTCAGCGCCCAGTGACCCGTCCGCGTGGCCCACTGAGTCTCGCCACCTAAGACCACCCCTCTGGGTGGGTATTACATACGCCCTTTGCTGGCAACGTGCTCAGAAATTGCTTAAAAACCAAAAAGCAAACAAAACGAAACGAGACACAAGTCGTCTGTTTAATGCATCCAGTTCAGTGAGTTTCTGCGTACTCCCAAACGTGTGCAGCCATCACCACCGCTGGTTCTGGAACATTCTCATTACCCCAGAAAGAAGCCCCCAGCCCTTAGTGGCAACCCCTGCACCACTCCCCAGTCCTCAGCAACCGCTCACCTGCCTTCTGCCTCCATTTCCCATTCTGGACTTTTCTATGAATGGGATCACCTGGTATGTGGCCTCTTGTGACTGGCTCCTGTCACTCAGCGCACCCTCCAGGCTCATCGGAACTCCGGCACCCACTGGTGCCCGGCTCCTTTTTATGGCTGAGTGATACTCCAGCATGTGGCTGTGGCCCGTGGCCATCCTCCGCTCCTCGGCTGATGGGAACACAGGTGGCTCCCGGCTCCGGGACCCTACAGGCAATGCCATCGTGAGCACTCTCAGACACACGTTTGCAGAAAGGGACATCTTCGTCTCAGGAGGGGAATGCTGGGTCACGTGGGGACTGGGTGCATGACCGTCCGAGATGCTGCACAGCGGCTTCTTCCAGAAGGATCTGAGGGTGGGTGTGGACTAGACACCAAACTGTCCCCACAGTGTCCGTGGCATGCAGCCCATGACAGGGCAGAGCACCGACACCCCTGCCTTGCACCATCCTCAGCAGAAGGCAGTGTCTCGGGCTGTGCGTCATGACCTCTGACTGGAACTCACACCTGCCCCATTCCTGTGACGGAACCAAGGGGAACAGCAACATTTGGTTCTGATCACTGACTGGATGTGACAGTTTCAGAGGGTTAAGCCTCATACAAAGGTCACGCTTCCTTTCATGGATTTTTTTTTAATTTCCCCTGCCAAAACTTTCCTGTTCACACATGTTGCCCATTTCCCTGCTCATCTGAGGGAGGAAGTCGTGCTCTGACACGTGGAGAGCATGTGTGCATCCTGGGTACAAACCCACCACTGCATGTACGGTGCTGCTCCAGGGCCTGGCTTTCCATCCTGCCCCCAAGGCTCCTTCATCAGGGTTTTCAAACTGTAAATACCAGCAAATTTATGAGTGTTTTCCTGGCCTCTGCACCCTTTTCACATCTCAGGTAAGAAATCTTTTCCCTACCTCGAGATCATAATAAAAACTTCCTTGTTTCTCTCTCCTAGAGATGCTAAGGTTGTGCTCATCGGGTCATGTCTCCCATTACAGGGGCGTATCTCCGGAGAGTGGCACAATGTCAGAAGCCAACTCATCTCATTTCCATACCAACACTGAGCCACGTTAGCCACATTGACCAGCCTCTGCCCCCCGCCATGTGCCCAGTCTCCTGTGCCAGCTGGCCACTCACCTCCTCCTCTGTCCCCATTTTTGCCACAGCTTGTACCAAGGCAAAAAGATCCCTATCTTGTTTTTCAAACGAGTTTTGGTGACAGTCCTGCCCTGGCTGGCGCTCAGCCACACACATGGTTGAACCAGCTTATCGGGGTCACCAGAACCAAATGCAGACTTTGCAGAGACTGTACTGGGATTCTGTTGAATGAAAACAACAGTTAAGTCAGGACATGGTATCTTTAAGATCCTGAGTCTTCCGACCTGTGAGCCTGGGGCACAGCCTCCTTCCCTTCTTCCCAGCTGTCTAGGATTTCACTCTGGGGAGGCATAGCACTTACCCAAGCAGCCCCCTACTGATGAGCGTTCAGCGGCATGGCTTTCAGTCATAAGCCACACTGCGATGAATCCTTCCAGGCATGGCTCTTGGGTGGTGAGTGGCAGGACATCTGTAGCATGAACCTCTAGAAGCTTTCCCAGCCACACAACCCAGCACTCCGAGTTTGGGAAGATGTGTCAAACTTCGTTCTGGAAAGGGTACACCAATGTATCTGGCAAGGCTACCCACATTCGTGCACGAACAGCGGGCTCAGGGACGGTGGGATTTCATCCATCCTGACCCCATTCAAGGCTGGCAAAGGTGGAGGCAGTATGCTCTGAGTACATACACCGCTGGTTCCTCTGCTTCTCTCACTGATGGGGCTCCCAGGACCGTGGCGGGTTGTGTGGTTCCCCCCTGACCTGGCCTGAGGCCTGCCCTTGACCTGTGCCTATAGAGCTTTTCTTGACGGAGTACAACCCTCAATCACAGGGATGGGGCCGCACCCCCAGGGTGGCGGCAGCCCTCCACAGATCCGGAGCTCAGGAAATGCTGGGTAAACTAATTAGGTTAAGAGCATGCCTGGCTGCTGTGGTCCCTCTCAGGCTTCACACTCGACAGGAACATTCCCACTTCCATTAATACCTTCCCCAGGCTCCCGACGCACCCAAGGACCTAGGCACCACATGAGCCAGGAAGCCACTTCCCCCGGGACCAGGCTCTGCAGCGGCGGGATACCTGCCCCAGCGAGCCTCCGGCCTCACCTCCCGCAGAAACTCAGAAGTGCCTCGGTATTACCTCTGCCAGGTGTCACTGACCAGTGTACTCAGAGGGCCAGCCCAGGTCCAAGGGGAGCAGAATTTACTGTTGACAGGCAGGTGACATCCGTGTACAGGCAGGAAGGAACTGGCAGCGGCCATCCGTGGATCCAGCTACCCCGGACGTTTGTCAAACTACCAACATCAGCACGCATCGGTGATACGGCTGGTCTGTGCCAAGACTGGGCAAAGTACAGTCCTTTCGATTGTTTTACCTGGTACATATTTTCATTCCCATTTTATGGATCGGCAAACTGAGATTCTGAGAGGTTGGGGGTCTTGCCGGAGGCCCTGATGATGTGAAGCAGCAGCACCAGCGTTCAGAGCCTCTTCTGTCGGCCCAGAGATCCCACGCCTACCGCACCTGGACACATTCTGGAGAGCGGCTCGTGTCTCTAATTACTTTCTAGGACGTTCATCCAAGAGCACTCATGCAGCCTCGGCCCTCCCATACATCATAACTCCTTAATTACTCTCACTGTGAGACGCTAGCTGCAAAAGAGCGTCCACGTACCCCCCACCCCAGTCAGGATGCAGACACCTCCCCCTTGCCCACCAAGCATCCCTCAGGGGAAAACCACCGCCCTGACTCCTGTGGCCACTGCTTCCTTGTTTCCCTCCTAGGTTTACTGTCTAATTATGCAGCCCTAACAACACAGTTTAGTTCCGTCTGTGTTTTAATGTCATATAAGTAGAATCACACAGTAACTGTTCTTTTATGTCTGTGCCTTTTCCCTCCTCCGAGTTCTGTTTTTAGGGCTGCTCTAGGACTTTTCCATGTTGTTTCAGGGAGTTGTTTATTCATGTGCGCCCGTGTGCGGCCTCTGTGGGTCTTGCTTTGCTGTAGGGCATTTCACTGCGTGAACCCACCACACTGTCCGGATAGCCATCTGGGCTCCAGCCGAGCTCGGGCACCCATCCCCCGGAGCACACAAGCACGGGTTCCCAGGACGCAGTTCCAGGTATGGGGCGTCCGGCTCACAGGGCAGGTGCTGCATCGGCTTCACCAGACGGCAGCCCCCACCTTCCCTCCTCTACCCCCACCCGCGGAGATTACGTGCTCCCGAAGCCTGGCGTTCTTGCCGACACCGCTTACTGACAGGCTTTCTCGGTTTCGTCCATCTGTTGGCTCCACCATGGTCTCTCACTGATCCTGGTGTCCTAGAGCACCATCAGGCCAATTCCAAGGGCACCAGGAATGAGGAAGCCACACCAAGGATGACCCTCTCTTGCATCCAGAAGCCTGGCAGCACTCCCGTGCCCCACCCCCCTGCTGTTCTAGTTTTATTTCTATTACCCTTAACAATCACTGCAAAGCCGGGAAAGAGGTAAAAGCACAAGTCCTCCTTCTCTAACGAGGTGGTAGGACTGGGAACCCTATGCCCCCTCTGCCCCTGCCTTCCACGGTCCCGTGAGATAAGCAGCACGGACGTGCGCAAGGACGAGAGCCGCCATCCATGTGCACCTGCCGGGCACGCTCCCGGAGCCCTCCACGCGATGGCCAGCTCCCGTGACCAGTGGGTCTGTGGGAGCAGCGGCCATATCCTGCCATCTGCTAGATGCTCCTCCAACACACCTGTCCCCTCGGGTCAGCCTTGAAGTGAGAGCTAACGCACCCGTGGGCGCACGTGCCCGGTGCCGTCCACAGCATTTCTATCGTGTTAGCTCACTGGACCTTAGACAGCACCTTGAAGGAGGTACAATACTTGCCCCATTTGACAGGCAGAAACACCAGGGCCCAGAGAGGTGAAGTAAGTTACCCAAGGTCACACAGCTAACCAACGGCGCAGCAGGGGGTCAGACCCGGGTAATCTGTGTGCAGAGCCCGCACGCAGAAGCCCGGGTCTGTGCGGGGCCCAGAGGCATGTGTCCCGGGTGCCCTCCTGAGAGACCCACCTGCTCCATTTCAGGGTCCAGTACGGAGCCCAAGGCCATGTGACGGCAAACAGGTAGACTCGGGAAACAACGGAGCGAGACAGAAACAGAGCCACACAGGTTTGCCCGAGTGTTTCGCAAAAATGCATTTTCAGGTTTAGAACAGTCCTGAACTTCCAGAAAAGTGGCAAAGCCAGTACGGAGCGTTCCGGGAGGCCCGGTTCCCAGCATCCCCCGCTGAGAGCATCTCATGCTCATCACCCCATCCATTTGTCAAAACAGCGACACGGGGGCTGTTCGCAACGCGCCACACTTCGTGCTCGGTTCGGCAATGTTGCTCAAATGTCCTTTCTCTGCCCCCGGGCCCTGTCCAGGTCACCAGTGTTCAGTGGTCACTGCAGGCAGTGGTCACACCTCCTCAGTGTCCTCTGTGACTGCTTCTCAGCCTCCCTCATGTCTGACAATGCGGCAGTTTCAGGAAGGCCTGGTCAGGGGGCTCAGAGAACCCCCCTCCCTCGAGGTCTGCCTTGGGTTTCCCTCACAGGAGGGCGGGTGGCGGGGTCTGGGAGGGAGACAAGGCGAGGCGTTATCGTGTCACATCGCTCAGGGCTGCACGCTGCCACCGTGGCTGTCACAGGTGCCGGTGGCCCTGCTCCCTCCACCCGCTCCCTTCCAGACCACCTTCCTCCACCCGACCTCCGCCCTGCTCCCTCCACCCGCTCCGCTCCAGACCACCTTCCTCCACCCGACCTCCGCCCTGCTCCCTCCACCCGCTCCCCTCCAGACCACCTTCCTCCACCCGACCTCCGCCCTGCTCCCTCCACCCGCTCCCTTCCAGACCACCTTTCCTCCACCCGACCTCCGCTCCAGCCTGGGGTGTGGGTAGGATGTAGACAGGAGCATCTGTTGAAATTATTTGGAATTTTCCTATGGGGGAGACTTGTCTCTTCTCCCCATTTATTCCTTCAGCCACCTACACAGATCAGTCGGGAATCATCTATTTATTTGATATTTTGGGCTGGAATCCAATTCTAAATTATTTATTTTGTGGCTCAAATTGTTCCAGATTTGTCCACTAGCAGCTCTCTCAGGTTGGCTCCTGTGTCCCTGTGACGTAGCCCCCACCTTCCGTTTGTGCGAATGTCCCTACCGTCTGCACCGAGGGATGCTCCAGGCCCCTCTCCCGTCTCCCTGTCCCCGCCCAGGCCCGGCTCCTCTCACTGCAGGCGGCATGAGACACCAAGGCTAGGTCCCAACTTCTCAGCTCACAGAGCCAGGGAACTCACCCTTGTATACTCATGGCTGTGCACACACACGTGTACCATCAGGTCCATGTGTGTCCATCCCTGTGTACGTCACACTAACACGAGCTCGGATCGTGGCCCCAGCTTTAGTCCGCGCTTCGCCCTGGCCTCATCCCCTGGACTGTCCACCACCCCCGCTCCCCGGAGAAGCCCGGCTCCTCTGCCCACCAGAGTCCCTGACTTGCTCGCCCCAGTGTGTACACACAGCCACCAGCCCTACCAGCTAGCGCGGCCTGCGCACGGCCCTCCTAGTTTCTGACTTTCTAGCTACTTCGGTGGGAGCTTTCTGCCCACTCCCTTCAGAGAGGCTCTAGCACTCGTTACAATACAGTAAGGATCCCCTCCATCCAGGATCCCCTCCACCTTCCAGTGGACTTCTTTTCAACTTCACCCCTGAAGGGTCCCTCCTAGAGAGGTAAGGGCATGTGGGATTTGACAGAAGCATGCTGTCCCCCATTCCAGGGCCGTGCAAGTTCTTTCCACCCCCCAAAGCGCACCCATGGCTCTCCCTCGAGGTCGGCTGCCTCCCCCACCCCAGCCCCTGGCAACCACTGATCTATTTTCTATCTCTGCAGTCTGGCCTTTTCCAGAATGTCATGTCAGCAGAATCCGGCGAAATGCTGCCCCTCTGGTCTGGCTTCCGTCACTTGCCGGGGCGCGTGCAGACTCATCCGTGACGTCGCGCGAATGGACAGCGCGCTCCTTCTGACCGCTCGATGACAGGCCGCTGTCAGGTGGCATCGGGGTTGGCACAGCCCCCACTGACGGACCACGAGGCGGCTTCCCGGGCTGGGGGCTGCTATGAACCTCACGGGCAGGCCTCTGTGTGAATGTGAGCTCTCGATCCCCTGACACGACTGCACAGGAGTGTGAGCGCTGGGTCACCTGGGAAGAGCGTGGTCGGCTCTGGGAGACCCAGTGTCTTCCGCAGCGGCGGCCCACGTCTGCTCTGCCAGCAGCTGAAGGACAGCTCCCGCTGCTCTTGTCCTCGCTGGGACCTGGGGTCGTCAGCGTTTGGGATTTTTCGCCTTTCAAACAGCCGTGGAGTGGGTCCCACCGTTCCCCAGGCCGAGTCTCCGCGGACCGAGCACGTGGGGCAACGTTCCGAGCGCGAATCTGTCAGGCGTCGTCCGCGGTGAAGTATCCCCCGGGTTCTGGATTCGGCTTGCTCTCTCGCCGGGTTGTGGGGATCTCAGTACCCCCCACACCAGTCCTTCACGGGCGGCAAGACTCCCAGGTGCTCTTCTCGGTCTGGGGCTCGTCTGCCCCCCCGCACTGGGACCTGCCCCGTTTTCACTCTCGCACTCTGCCGCCTCCAAACCCTGCGCGCTCCGACGGCTCCTCGCTCTTCCGTTTCGGACCACAACGTGCAGGCGAGTCAGGGACGACGGTCCGACCTTTCCAACAATCGGTGCTGTGAAAATCGGTCATTTATGTGCAAAGAGATGAGCTCCAACCCATACCTCTCCCAGAGCAAAACAGGAGTATCTGACATCCCCCATTAGCCAGACCTCTGCCCCAGCCGGCCTCCCGGGTCAGGGACACAGGAGCCCGATGGCCCAGGGTTCAAACCCCGGCAGACGTGCGCCTGGGCCGAGGGGTCTCCATGCTCCACAGTCTCCGCTCCTCCAACCGCAAAGTGAGGACACCACCCCCATTTGCTGGGGGCTTGGCACGAGGAGCACGTGCGAGACACACGACACGCACCAGAACGGGGTCTGTCCGAGCTGCTGCTGAACACTTTTGCTATTATCAAGGTCACGGTCCTAAGCCCCCTTTGCTGGCTCCTGCACCCCTCTGCCCTCCCCCAAGGAGGCCCTCCCCAGAATCTTGGGGCCGTGATCTCCAAGGGTCCTGTCATGTTCCCAGGTGGGCTCCCTCCCCGGATCTCCCGGTCTGCCACCGTCACGGAGGTCCCTGTGGGAAGGCCTGGGGCCTGACCCGAAGCTCCAGTCCACGGTGTCAGTCCTGACTGAGTCACATCAGGTTCTGGGACGCACCCCCTGAACACGGCCCCCAGCCAGCGAGCAGCCCAGGCTCGGATGAGCATTCCCCCGCATCAGTCCAGGCGCGGGAGCCAAAGTTCCGGGGGTTTCTGGTTGCCCCGGGTCGCACAGCTCTGAGCGGTGGAGGGAGGGTGTGCATCTCACCCACAGGCTGCCCCCCAAAAACCCAGGCAGAGGAGGCACGTGGCGGGGCCGTTGTAAAACCCTTCTGACCCTTAGCCTTCCCTAACATGTGCTTGCAGATCACACTAAGGCCCTTGAAGCCGCTGTCCTCCCCCAGGCAAGGGGCACAGGGAAGAAACGCATCTTGGACAAACACGCGAGAGGCCAGACCGCCTATGGCGGCCACGGACCAGCCTGCCCGGGGACGGGCCGTGAGCGGTTTGCTTGGGGACTTCAGTTCGCCTTTGACAAACGTGCTGCCCCGAGCATAGGCCTCGCTCCGTCTCCTGCTCACATCTGCGAGCCAAGCGGCGGCGCAGGAGGCGGGCTGGGCTGGGGACCTCGTCGGGGTGCGTGAGGAGCACAGCCCGGCTCCGGCTCACTTCCTGCCCGGGAGAACATTGTCCCCCAGGGGGATTCCTGAGCCCCCAGCATTCTGGGGTAAATCTGTTTCCTTGCAGGCCGCATAGCTCAGGCAGACACACAACGTATAGAAGCTGCCAGGCCATCTGGACCGGAGTCTCTGCAGGCACGGGGCTGACGTGGTTCAGGGCTGGAAGCCCCGTTAGCCGCACACCCTCTCCCTGCATCTCACCGTCCAGCTGCCATCGGTGAGAGACCCCTCCCCGGTTCCAGCCCCCCAGGAGCCCCCAAACACTCGGCTCAGTGGTAAAGCGCCAGGGCGTGCTGGGCTTACGCAAACCTGGACTCAGAAGGGCTCTGCCCCTCACCAGCTGTGCAACCTCGGGAAGAAAGCCATGGCCCCATGATGGGCCTCAGTTTCCTCATCTGTAACGTGGGGTAGCAGAAGCCACCTAATCTGTTGGGAGGCCATGACGAGGCCATGGGGGCGGGGTGCACGTGCAGCAGCTCTTCCTAGGGCCGCGTGTCCTGGCCCCCAGCCCTCTACCCCCCACCATCCCGGGAACCTCTACCCTAACCGTGCCCCTGGCACCTGACGGTGTGAGGTCACCGACCTATTCAGGTGGGTGGGCAGGACCCCCAGAGAGCGCAGACTCTGCCAGGCTTATTCCTGAACCCCCCAGGTTCCCTGGCTCACAACAAGTCCTCCAAAAAGGCTCCCGACTAACTACCCTCCTGCTTGCACAGGCTTCTGGTTTACCCTGTGAGACTGGAAGCTCCAGAAACATGGAGGATTCATAATGGGGACCAATGACCCAGAGAGGGCAAGCGACCTGCCCAAGGCCACACAGCACAGTTGTGGGGAGTGGGATGGACAAAGTGCGTCTGTCGTTCTCTGCACACAACACACCTGAGAAGCCTTCCCAAGGCCCCAGAGTTCTCATACCCAGAGCACCCGAGAACCCACGCCCTGTGTGGGAGCCCCACAGTTGGACTCCCTGTCTGAGGGCCAGTGGCCTTATGGCCTCCTCTGGGTAATTCTAGCCCCACCCGCTGCTGGGACCTCGTGGGGAGCTGCTGGCCCAGCGTGGGAATGAGCTCAACTCCTCGTCTGCTCTCCAGATGCCCGGATCCCAGACCTCCGCTCCCTGCTCAGGCGGTGCTGATCCTGCCCCAGAGCACACATTCCACAGCTTGTCCTCGGAGACCAAGGTCGCACGTCGTGCGTGCCACACTCATCAAGTAGCTGTCCCAACGAAGCTGGGGCCGTGGCGGACGCGTGGCCAGGACCGCCAGCAGATGTCCCCTCACTTGCCACCAGGTTGGCTCCAGGGGCTGCCAGGAGAAGGGAGCGTGGGCAGGAATGAGCCAGCAGGGACGGTGATGTCGCCCTGGCCACAGAAGGAGGCCGCCCAGACTCCTGGGGCATCTGTCACCTCCAGTTCGTCCGCTGGCTGTGGGTGGGGCAGGGATCTGCTGGGCACAGTCCAGGGCCCTGCCTGGGTGACACTCATCCTCACAGACAGCTCCCCAAGGCAGAGGACCCTGGCAGCCATCCCGAGGGGAGCTGCTTCCGGTCTCCACAGGCCCCAAAGCAGCTCAACGGCAGGCAGCGCCAGGGCGGGGCGGGAGGCAGCTGTGGTCACGGATGAGCGCTGACCCCGGGGCTGGACAGCAGTCAAGGCCGGTCTGGACTCAAATCTCCAACAGGCCCCCACCTGCCTCCTCCAGGCCAGGCCCAGGATACCTCTCGCTCTCACGCCTCGGCTGGCATCCTCAGACCTTCTCGAGGCCTCTGCATGCTCACCGGAGTCCCACACCTGCTCCCTGGGTCCCTGATGTGCCCGCCGCATGACACACACCTGGCCTTCACCACCAGCCCTGCGGGCCTCCACTCCAGCTCTCCCTTGGGGGGGCACCACCTGCCCTTCCTTGCCAGGGCACTCTGAAAGGCCCCTCCTGCCCTCCTCTGCCTCCCATGCACCCATCGGCCTGGAACGGCTTCAGCAAGAACAGAAGACAGACATTTCCCCAGCACAGGAACACAGCACAGCGAAGCTACGCGATGTCTGCACCAAGAAGGCACTACCGTCCTCACAAGCGTGTCTGCCGCGGGTGTGCCTTCCTGTAAGGACAAGGGCCTAGAAACTTCCAGAGCTGCACGAGCCTGCGAAGCCTCTGACAGTGCCCCTGGACGAGCTGGGGTTCCCCAGGGAGAGGCTGCAAAAACCCAGTGTTTCAGGAGGAGGACACCGACTGTCCTGGGTGTCTGTCCAGCGAGTCCCATCTTTAACACCATCATGGCTGGGCTGCAGCGGGGCTCCCTGAATGTCTAAGGACATGCCAGAGGGGTGCTGAGGAGGCGGGGGTGCAGGAGGAGCTGAGCACAGTGGAGAAGGGAATCCATGGGCCCTGGCTCTCCTCGTCCTGGCCCCACACAGGCACCGGGTCCACATTCTGCACGGGGGCACACAGTAGGCGCCCAAGAATTATCTGTTACATTCAGGGCTAGGATGAGAATCGAGGCCGAGGCAACGCTCTGACCAGAGGTCATCAAGGTGGCCCCGGGGGCAAGGCCCTACTGCTCCTTCCGCCCCAAATCAAAGGCAGGTACCCATGTCCTGAGAGCAGGAAAAGCACTCTAGAACCAGGAGGAGGCCCTACGCCCGTGACCTAGGTCTTCCAGTCTGCCCACGCCTGGGAGCCCAGAGGCTGCAAGGCCCAGGACAGCCAGGGGCAGGGCCACTGACTGCAGGTGGGACATGTCATCCTCTCTGCCAACTGGACCCACCACTCCCAGTCCCTAGGTGGTCACTTCCACTTGCCCAAGAGGAAAACGCCGCAGAAGGGCTCAGGAAAATCTGAACCCAAAAGGCAGAGTTTCTTAAGCTCAGAGTCTGCTCTTCCGAATGTTCACTAAGCTCTCAAGGCGTGGCCAGTGGGCCCTGACCAGCAGCAAGGACCTGGTGAAAGGCCCGAGCCCCAGCCTCAGGGAAGCCACAGCCTGGGCAGGGCTGGCTCCAGGACACATGGGCACGACGGGCAGTGTGAGGCTCCTGGTTTTCTCGTCTGCTCAGAGGCAGACAATGCCAGGGCCCAGAGGGTTCCTGGGAAGAGCTGGGGTTTGCCACTCCAGGAGAAGCAGCCGGCGTGCCGCTTGTCGTCCATCTGTGGTGGTACACACGGGCTTAGGTCTCTCAGTGGGCGACACGGAGGACCCTGGTCACACTTGCCTCGCCTCTTTGGCTCTTGAAGGGCCCTCCCCAGCTCCAGGGCTCCCGTCCATGTCTGCCCAGCCCACTGATCCCAGAAGGCAGGAGACACAGGACTCCTGCCAGCCAGGCTCTTTGATGCCCCCCTCAGGCCCTATCCTCGGGCCTCCAGGGTCCATGAATCAGGGCACAGCATGGCCCGGGTGGGAAGACCCAAAGCCCAGCTGGGCAAAGACCCCAGCTCTTCCCTCACACCCCCTTCTATTGAACTTGGCCGTCCCAGGTTCCCCTTCTGCTTGTCATTTGAATCACTCAGGGCAATTTCCTTTTTCGTCTGAGCACTGATTCCTCTCCAGATGGCTTCCTCCCTCTGTCCCCCTCTACCAGGGTCTCGGGCCAAACCCCACAGCTAAAGGTGGGGCAGGAACAGCAGAGGGTGGCGAGTGGGCAGGAAGGCGCTGGCGGCCCAGAGTGCTGGGAAAAGGGCTGTCCTCTGCACAAAGTCTGGGCCCAGTAGGCTGGGACTGGTCCCACCAAACCAGGCTCAGTGGCCACAGCTATGCCGTGAGCACATTTTTAGACTGTGAGTCAAACTGGTAATAGAGTGACGTGTTTAATCACCCCAGAAGGAAGGCTGACTTAAGAGCTCTTCTCTGCAGCATGGGGGGGGGGGGGTTCTGAAAGAGGCTCAGGAATGGTAGGCGGCAGAAGGACCCCAGAGCAGCCACGGGCTGCTGGGGGGAAGGGTGAGAGGAAGACTCACAGACCTCCAGGCTACAGCTCCGCGAGGAGCCGAGATGAAGGGCAGGACGGACTCCCTGGCCGACCAGCACCAGCTTGACACCAGCCATGTCCCTGTCACCTCAGCTCCTAGTTACAAGGGAAGATGAACCAACCACAGAGATGGTTTTCCTGGTCCTCCAGTCTGTGCCAAGCCCTGTGGGCATCGAAGGGTGAATGAGATGAGGCTCTTAGGTAGCAAAGTCCACACGTATGACAAAGTCCCAGATCCAAGTAAGGGTGCTTGTGTCCTATGGGAGCCTACAGGGCTGGGGCCTGGCAGGCGGGAGGCTTCGTGTGCTCCCGATGGTGGGCTGTTGTGGCCTGGAGTGGGGGCGGGGGGGAGACACGACGCTCCAGCCCAGCCCGCCTGCCTGGTGGCTCCTGGGAGGCAGTCCCCAGAACCTCTGGGGTCTCCAAGGACAGCCCCACCTTCACTCCTGGGGCAAAGAGCCAATCCTGCCACCATGGGGAATGCAACTGCTCTAGCTCACAGCTGCCTCGGCACAACTCAAAGGTCAATGTCACACTGGCCTCAAAGAGGACATGAGGGGGGGACCTGGAGACGCCCACAGAAAACAGCAGGGACACACGGGTCTCCCCCTGCTGGTCCCGCCACAGCCGTGGCTGGTCTACACAGGCCTGCTTCCTGGAGAGGCAAGTCAGGATCCTCCACACGGCCCTGGAGGCCACCGCTTGTAAGTGCCAGGACTGTGTCCAGAAAGCCACGCCTCTGTGGTCACTCGGTACCACAGATGACACGGAACCAAGTCCCCAAGGAGGCAAAGACGGGCTGGAGCCCCTCTGCGTCAGGAGGAGAGCAGACACACCGTGCCGACTGCCCAGGAGAGGAAGGAAGGTATAGGAAGGGAAAGTCGGTCCAGGGGAGGCAGAAGCCACCAGGCTGGAGGCACTGGAATGAAACGGGACCAGAAGGGGTGGCCATGGAGCAGGACAAGCCGGGGTGGGGCACCTGGCCATCACCGGGTCACTCGGCAGCCCCCCCGTGCTCACACCTGGCCAGGGACAGCCTGAAGAAGGCCCCCGAAGGTCAGGAGCTCCAGGGCCCAGGAGGAGGGCCGGCCGAGCAGGAAGAGGACCTGGCCTGCAGGGCTGAGGGCCTGACACGGTGCGGCCGGCAGCCAGCCCTGCCCCAGAGAAGGGAGCCGCCTTGTGGGTCACACGGAGCGTCTGTTCCCTCTGCCCAAGAGGCAGGGACTGAGAGCGTCAGGGATGCAGGAGCTGCAGCAGGACAGGGCAGCGCAGAGCGAGGGTCTGTCCAGGACACTGGCACACACTGGTGTGCCCTGGGCTCCCTGCGCACACGCGGTGCCCAGGTGCGAGAGGCGAACTGGGACACAGACGGTCGGGGACGCACGGGTCTCCGTGAGTCCTTGTCCCCGCGGCGCCGGCCCAGAGCCACCCCATGACACTTGCTGAATGCGGGGTCAACAGGCACCTCTGGCTGGGGGCAGGGTCCCCAGGGGCAGCGAGATGTGGGTGGCAGGTGGGATCAGCAGGAGAGGAAGCACGAAGTCTCCCTCCCAGGCCACCAGGATGACACCTTCTGCCTCAAGAGCAAGGTCCCAAAACAAAGCAGAGACGAGGGGGCAGTGGTCACGTATGACATTACTGTCCTTCCACAGGAAACCTTGCCTTGGGTGGCACGCAGGGGGCTCAGCAAGTCGGGCGCCCAACTCTGGGTTTTGGCTCAGGTCGTGATCTCAGGGTGGTGAGATCGAGCCCCACGTCCGGCTCCTTGCTCCGAGCAGAATCTGCTTCAGATTCTCTCCCCGTCTGGCCCTCCAGCTCGTGTGCGCATCCTCTCTCTCCCGCTCTCTAATAAATAAATAAATCTTATTTTTTTTTATCTCTTTTAACGGTGGGAAAAGAATATAAACTTGGCCCAGGCACTGTGAGTGAACGTTTCCAAACACCCGATAAGCAGCAAGATGCAGAGGAAGAGACTCTCTCGGCCAGAGTCCCTGCAGAATCATTTCTCAGAAGGCCAGTCCAGGGAGGTCCCCTTGAGGCCTCCCAGCGAGGGCCAGAGGGCACTGGCAGCCCCCACAGCCAGGCAAGGCCTTCAGAGGCCCCCACCTGCCCGGGACAGGCGCCGGTTCACCTCTGCCCCTGGGACGTGGTCCAAAGTAAGCAAGTACACACTGAAATGAGGAAAAGGAGCCGGACAGAATATTTATTTTCTCCCAAATGACCACCTTAATGCTTTCTATGAAATGTCAAGAATCACGTTACGTTGTAGGAATTCGACTTGGCATCCCCGGCTAGCGTGGTGTGCACACGGTATGTCAGCCCGTCGTGGGGCCGGGGGCCTGGTTTTCTCGCACGAACCCCGCCAAGGACTCTGGAGGCAAATGGTCCGGCTGGCCCACTCTCCCCCGAGGGACCCGTGTCCCCATTTCCTCCATGCCGGCCCCACCCCAGCAGTACCCAGTGGCCAGGTGGGGCCCCGATTCAGAAACGCTCAGCAAGCTACGGGCTGCCCTCTGAGGCTTCAGAACACATGGGCATCCCCACGGCTGCCGGGAAGCAGTAAGAAGCCGAGAAGTTCTGAGAATGCCGGGCCCAGGACACTCCCTCCGAGAGGCCAGAGACCGTCCAGACAAGGAGGGCTACAGTGGAACAGAGTCTACCAACCTGCGTGGTCAGAAGTGGCTGCGGACCAGCGGCAGGAGGAAAGCGTGGCCACTCACGTGCGGGGGCAGTGAGGGTCAGAAGGTTCTAGACTCAGACTGGGTTTGAATCAGGCCCTCCATCCCAGCCCAAAGCTGGGGGTCGGGAAATTCCCGACCTCTGCAGGCTGACTGAAACACGCACGTCCACGGACCTCCACACGGGCGACAGGCCCGCCTTGGAGCATCTGCCACTTTCTGTGGCATAAATATCCCCGCTTTGTTGCAATATCTCTGAACACAGGGCTGCACAGTGGCGAGCAGGGCCCGGCTGCATTGAGCCACTGGACACGCCAGCCCACCCCAGGCCACGCCGCAGAGCTGTGGCCTGAGGGAAGGATGGGAGGGCCTTCTGGAGATGCTGAGGCCCCTACTTGAAGATGCCACCTTGTGGGTGAGGACGGGCCCCTCCCCAAAGGCGTGGCGTATGCCCCAAGTCACAACGTGCTCCAAAGAGGGTCAGCACACGGGCCTAAGAGCCAAGGGGCAGAAGGAAGGCTTCCCCCGCTCCTGGTCACTCCCAGTGATTAACCAGGGCGCTTGTCCCCAGTTGGTCGAGAAGTCCATGTTTCCAGAGAATGCCCCGACTCTGACCCATGACTGTCTCCCGGTAACCTCGAGCTCCTCTTGCCAAGAGATCAGCCTCTCAAAGGGAGAGTAAGGCCCCCAACGGGCTCACTGGCCCATTAGCCGGAGTCACTGCCCCTCGTGGAAGGAGACCAGGCCCGGGGTGGGGGGGCAGTGAGGGGGAAGGAAGGACATGGGGACCAGTCTGTGCCTACAATGGGAGGAGGACCTGGAGGCTGGGAGAGGCTCTGACACCCCCACCTGGTCCCCTTGGAAGCTAGAGAAGTCCACTGTCTCTGAGCCCCGGGGATCCTTCTGCAGCAGACAGGGACAGAACGCCGGAGCCTTGCCCCAGAGGCGGGCTGCTGTCCTCTTCAACCGCACAGCGCTGTAGGTAACTCCCAGAGAGGGGAGGGCCTGTCTACGTGGCATATTTTGATATACGGCGAGTACGCCTGTAACCAGCGGTACGAAAGCACCGTGGGGACTGCCTATTCACTGGCTCCCTTTCAAGGGGCCGCTGGATGAACGGAGCGCACGTACGTGAGCCGTGGATAAAGGCAAACTGCTTCCCCGAGTGCATACGGATTCCTGACTGCGACTCTCAGCGTGGGCCCGAGCCCCACATCGATTCCTCTAGGAAAACATCTGAGACTCTACTGAAAATCAGTGAGAAAACCACCCCATGGACGCACTCTGGGCAATCCCCACGCGGGAGGGGACGCCACGTGTGAAGTCAGGCCTGCCTAGGTGTGCGCAGACCAGAGTGGAGTTTTGTAAAACACAGTTTGGAGGGAGTGAGAAGCAGACAGGGCTAGAGAGTGTGCTCATTTCCCAGCTGTGTCTTCTGGAGCCCCGAGGGGTCCACTGACGGCACACTGACCCCGGACATTGCCTCCGGTGGCCCCGGACATTGCCTTTGGCGCCCTGGACTTCCACGTGTGACTTCGTGTGACACCAGGAATACGGTCACACAGGGACAGTTACTCTCCTACGAGCTCCAGCCGGAGAAAGAGGAGCAAGCCGGCGGTGCCCACAGAGCCATGAGTCAGCCGGGCACTGAGCGGTCCCGTCCCACGTAGGCAGCATGCAGGACCACATGGTGGGGGGAGGGTAACCATGGCAACCCCCCCAGTCATCGCGAAGTCATTCCTCCACAATGTACAATTGCTCTGTTTATAGGAAGAATGCTGACCATATATTCTGGTTTTCCATGCACAATACTTCACTAGGAAAGAATGCAGAACCCACCAGAACGAGCACACTGTGCACATTTCTCTTTCAACCGAATCTCTTCCCAGTCCTTGGAGGACCTGATGGATGGGGCTCCAGGGCTCTCCCCGAAAGCGGAAAAGGCAGAGCTCGTCCCAGCCATGGGTCCACCACCCCAGGAGGGTCTCCCCAGGGCAAAGCATGGGCTCTCCCTCCCAGACCGGCTCCACGGGACAGAGAGTGTGTGCGCCGCGCCAGGTATGGTCCACAGTATGTGATCAGACTCACCGCACGGCACACTCACCCATCACAGTGACACTCCCACCGGGGCGCGTCCCAGAGCCAGAGACTTGCCTCTTGCCCACGAGGCCACAGGCACTTCTCTGTGACGGGGCTGAGCTTGGGCTCTCCGGGCAAAGGCGCACACTCACTCATTTCCTTGCAACACCAAGTTCAATTTTAGGAGGGAAACATGAGCTTCAGATGCTAAAAATAATCTTTTGGGGCTTTTCAGGGAAAAGCAATGGCTCTGCAGTTGGAGAGATGTGTCCATTCCTGATTTCCGTGTTTGATGGATAGGGTGGTCATGTCATGGCTATTCCAAACGTGGCCCGTAATTTCCGGCGACCTGCAAATCCAGATGGTTCCCGGCTTAGACTTTGCATCTGAGAAAAATGAACTGGAACATCTTAAAGCTTTTTTTTTTTTTTTTAAATGGGACATGCATTCTGGAAACCCGCACAAATCCAGACTGTCCCCATTGAGGGATCACAAAGTATGTGCCCGGGCAGGACCCCCCCCGCGGTCCAGAATCCACACAGGCCGGCTCCCTGGACACATCTGGCACCCCACCCACCACAGCCACCCCTGCCCTCAGCCAAGGGGCCGCCCAGCCCCACAAGCGCATGCGATCCCACCAGAGGTGAACGTGCTGCCTCCCTTCTCCTGCTCAACACACGTGGGACATGCTGTGTCACCAGTATGGCCTTCGTGCAGGCCCTCCCGCTGCTGCGTACTTATATAGGGGCCTTTTAAAAAAAATCCCATCCCACTGCTGCTGTTTGAAAAGAAACCTGCCTGGGGCTGAAAGACGCAGTGCCCGGGGCCCCTCTGGTGGGGCACAACGGCCCCCCTTCGGCCCCCAGGCCTGGCACGAAGGACACCCGCCACAGCCTCCCCTGAGCTGGCAGCAGGAATCTCAGGTCCCTCCCTGCAGCCATGGGAGTGGGAGCCATGACGTGGGACCCCTCTTCCCCCCAGTCCTGTTCTGGCAGTTCTTTTACCATAACGAGGGAGGGACAAGGTGGCTCTAGGATTCCATCCATGAGCAGGCCCAGCTGGCGCCCCCCGCCCCCGCCAACATGCTCCCCCCCCCAGAGCGGGGACAGAGCTTGTCTGAAAACACCACAGAGCTCGAAAGCCACCATGTGTGTTTAACAAGACACGCACAGGGTCTGGGGGAAGCAAGGGGAAACGTGACAGAGGGTAGGACGAATACGGGGGGAAGAGGGTCACTCCTCGTAGATGGAGACAGGCTGAGCGTAAGGCTACCTCCTGCATTTGTATCCGACTCTACCCCATCCAACTGTTCAAACGCCGACAGTATTCTCCGCGGGGGTGTTGGAGGGCCCCAAGAAACGATCTTTCAGTTCAAATGAAATGACCGGGAACTGCTGCTGGGTAATGAAGCCCAGGGAACCCACTGAGGCGCCAGCCGCCACGCCGTGGGCAGCCCGGGGCCGGAGAGCGCGCCCCCTCGGCGAGGCCGTGTGGATCCAGACAGAGCCCCAGGGAGACAGGTGGGCTGCAGAGCACGGTAAAGTGCAGGGAGACGATGGGACATCCCATCCGTGGCGGCGCCGTCTGGAGGAAGAAAGCTTAGGAGGAACAGAAGTCCTGCTTCCCCTTCCCCGGAACAGCTTCCAGCAGGAGAGAGCTGCAGGCGGGACAACAGCACCATCAGAACCCAAGGGGGAAACCGCACGAGGATTTACAACACGGTCCTGGGCAGGAAGGACCAGTCTGGGGAGCACCCAGACACGTCATATCAGAAGACACTAACTAGGACACGTAACACGGGCACACCCCACGCATGTCCGTGTCACACACACAGGCCTTGGGCGCCGCATGAGCACGCATGTGTGCACGTTCTCTCGGGTACCGGGAAATCTCTCACACACAGGAACACAAAGATCACCCGCCACCAGCAGGATCCTGCTACCGGACAGAGCAAAGCTCCAGTCCCTTCCTCAAGCACGAGTGTGCACGAGTCAACACGGCTATCGATGCGGACGAGGACAGGAAAGCAGGGAGCCTGCAGCTGTATCAAAGACCCGCAACCCAACTCCAGCTGTTCTTGACCTGCCAGACCGACGAGGACGCAGTGCCGGCACAGGTCTGGGCGAGGGGACAAGCCTGAGCCCGTGGGGGTGCCACCGCGTGCTGTGGGCCAGCACTCTGGCCCTGTCCCTCCTCGTTTACGATGCACCGTCCTCTCCACGGAGCTCCCTGCGGTGAGCTGACTTATGTTCAGACACGCGCTGCAGCGTGTTTACGGGCACAAATCCTGGGGGTGTGGGTGCCGCTCCCGGGGCTCGGGAGACAGGGACAGACTCCTGGTGAGGGAGGCCCCTCCCCATCCCCGAGATACAGACAAGGGAGGCGGGGCTGCCGCGCAGGGGTGCAGGGCAGGGCGTGGTGGAGCCTGGCGTGGAGTGTGGCACGCGGCGCAGGCCATGCTTACCACGGGCTGTGCTGCGAGCCGGGCACTCCCTGACTTCTACCATCCTGCCACAGAGCCGGAGGTGGAGTGTGCTTGCCTAAGCATTCTTGCCTAAGCAGCAGACCGCAGGGCAGACCCGACATGGGCGAGCAGGACCGTGAGACCACAGATGTGGTGGGGCTGCTGTGTCCCCAACAGACCGTCCTGGGGACCACAGGAAGGTCCCGGGGGCCGAGAGAGAGCCTGAAGTCCCGAGCTCCCAGGAGCTCCGCAGATTCCATCTCCCTCACGAGCAAAGCCGCAGAGCCCACGGCCAACCGTGACCCTGCTCTCTGCATGGAACATTGCTCCCCAACGAGGCCGCGGGGATGGCAAGCCGCACTCGACCATTTCCAGGAAGTTATTTGAAGCAAGTCATAAAAGTTGGGAGTATCCCCCCTTCTCTGGGTTCCGGCTCTGGAGTCATTCCAAACGCGCTCCCCACACCCTTGGCAGAGGTTCAGGGGGATTTCAGCCTCTAGTTGAACCAGGGAATCAATGGGTGTTTGTCCTGCAGAGGAGGTGGGGGTCCTGGGTCCCTGAAGGCGCTGTGGAGGTCACTTGGGGGGGCAGCACCTGGGGAGGTCCTGGCCTTGGCCCCCCAGCAGCTGGAGTAAGGCCTTAACCGACGGCTCCTGGCTCCTGGGTCCTTCCATTCAGGGGGGTTCCCTGGACCCTCCCCTGGACCCACCTCCAGACCATCCCCAGGGTCTCCAAGAGTGCTAAGGGGAGGCCACTGGAGTCATGTTAGCGGCCTTGGTGGGAGTGGCTCGGCCAAATGGCAGGGAACACAGGGGCCCACTCTCCAGACAACTGGTCCACCCCCACCCCACCTAGCACACATGACCCCCTAGTCCGAGAGAGGGGCCCTCACTCGCACGTCGGGAATCTCCTCACAGAAGAGAGACCCCGCACCCAGCTCTGGGGAGTCAGTGCAGGTGAGCGTTCGGGGGACAGGAGGGCTGGACGGCCCAGCTGGGAAACAGGAGCATGCTGGAACCCTCCAGCCCCCAGGTGAGGAAATCACTGCTTTCACTACCCCCAGCTCGGCCAAGGCCGTGTCGTGCGTGGCCGGCAGCACGCGCCGTCAGAAAACGTGAAGTCGAGGACAGTAAGACGGCGGGATGCAAACAGGCAGCCTCGAGGTGGGCCATGGACACAGCCCTTCCCTCCGGGAGCCACCCTGGCAAGCTCCTTCCCACCCAGTGCTGTTTCCCCAGAGCAGCGGTTGGCTGCTTCGGCTCCTGAGGACCCTTCCGGCTGGCCCTTCCAGGCTCCCCACACCTCCCAGGCATCTCCACGTTGTGGCTGGGCACATGGGGGACAGAGGACAGCTGGTCACAGTGGGGCTGTGGAGGGGCCGGAAGCAGGCAGATGGGCTGGGAGGGGGGCTGGGAGGGGACGCCACGAAGGGGCTTGGAGAGTGTCCAAGAATGGGGCTTCGGCCGTGCTCGGGGAAGGGAGAGGAGCTGCGGTGGCAGGCGGATGTGCCCCTGGGCGAGGCCCCGAGGAGGACAGGGCAGCCCCAGCCAGTCCCCTCTCCCACGGCCTGCAGCTGGGCAGCAGCTGTGGGCCTCTGACCACTCCCCACTCCCCTGACGTCCTTTGCTTAGAGGGCTTCTTGGTCTTGTTGGAATTTCACTCCAAACGGTAAATATTTCCTTTCCACCCGCGAGGCTCCCGTGCAGATGACTTTAACACAACGGGGAAACGCCTTCCACTCCTCACTGCAGCCTGGGGGTGGGGAAGATAAGTTCACGGGACAGTCAGAGGGCAAGCTTTTGGCCACTTTGCCTTCAACTGGACCATGATAAACCAAGGCCCTGTGCCCCCTCCCTCCCCCAGGACCCGCTTAGAGTGTGGAAGATGACATCACCAGGGCAAGGAAGCCGGGTGGCCGCAGACGGGTTTCTGTTTCAATCCCGCTGGCCCAGGGTTGCCACACAGCCCCCACCGAACCCTCTCCCCTGAGGGCAATGCTGCGGTTGTCAATCCAGACTCCCTGCCTAGCTGAGGGACCTGGGGAAGGTTACTCGCCCTCTCTGGTCCTTGCTTTCCCTTTCTGTGAACTGGAGGTCAGAACAGAACCCGCTGTGCAGAATGTCACAGCACCGTGAGGGGATACTTGTGAAATGTGCCCTCCCCCGCCCTCAGAAAGGCTGTCAATCTGGCATCTGGGGAAGGCAGCGCGCTCCCTGGGCTCACGATGGGCCGTGGCACCCAACGCACAGCGCACTGTTTGGATTACTGATCAAAGCAGCGCTTCGGGTACGCAGGGGCTGCTGACACATCAGCGGGGTGCGTGCTGAGCCCCAGAGCAAACCTGTGCGCCCCCAGAGCAACAGGCCCCAGGCCTATGTCTGCATCCAGGGAGAACGCGCGGCGTACCCATGCGCAGCAGCTGCTGCCTGAGCGCGGTCCGCCAACAAGTGGACGGTGCATGGGGGCAGGGGGCCCCTCCGGTTCTCCCCTGGACCCGCCAGTCTCCCAACAAAGTTCACACCCGAGAACAGCTGCCTCATAAATGCGGTTTTCATTAATTTCCTGGAAAAGGGAGTTCTCGTTTCCACACAACGGGTCTTGGGAGACTCGGGGAAGAAGGCCCGAGCGCGGCTCTGGAGCCTCCACAGTACCTGGCGTCCGGGTCTCTGTTCATCCCGCCCCGTTAGGTTCATCTCTCCAGCATGCAGTCCCGGCCCCAGGCAGGAGGGGAGTGAGTGGATGGGTGGGAGCCCAAGGCCTGGCGGCTGGAGGATATGGGGGGCACAGAGGATCTCCGGGGGACAGAAGTCCTCTTCCTCCTCTAGAATGGGTTGCAAGCCTTCCCCAGCGTCCATCCCAGGGAGCGGACTGCTGCGGCCCAGGAGGCCAGGGAGGGAGCATCTCAGCCCCTGCCACAAGCATACGGTGTCTGGACAGACACCGAGTCCGGCCGGTTCCAAGAGTCCAGAGTTTCTGATTTTCTCCAGGCTTCCACAAGCCCTCTAATAAAGGAGAGAAGAGCAGGGGTCATTTCCAGTGTGAGGCCAGGGCGTGGGTGGGATGAAGTCATGCGCCTGTGCTGCTGAGACCCGGACCTGGCGGCAGCAGCCCAGCGTAGCCTCCGTGGGCCAGGGTTGGCCCTGCACACACGGGAGGCCCGACCGCGCCACAGAGGTGGAGGGCGACGGGCCTCGGGCTGACTGACTCCACGTGGTGGGGCCAGGGCCCAGGTCCCTCTTCCTCCCCAGCAACTCAGAAACACTGAACGGTGACAGACCCTGCAGGACAGCAGAGCCGCACACGGACACGGAGCCAGACCCCCCACCAACTGACCGCGTGACCCGGGGCCGCCCGCAGACCCCATCTGCCTCAGGCTCCCCCACTGTCAAGTGAGATGCGTCTCGTGGGAGCACCACACGTTAGACTGGCTAAAACCCGCAGTTTTTTAAAAGCGGTCGAGGCACGTAGCAAGCCCTCCAAAAGTTTTATTTAAATGGAGAAAATGTAGGGGCGCCTGGGTGGCTCAGTGGGTTAAAGCCTCTGCCTTCGGCTCAGGTCATGATCTCAGGGTCCTGGGATCGAGCCCTGCATCGGGCTCTCTGCTCGGCAGGGAGCCTGCTTCCCCCTCTCTCTGCCTGCCTCTCTGCCTACTTGTGATCTCTGTCTGTCAAATAAAATGTTTAAAAATAAATAAATAATTAAATGGAGAAAATGCAGGAGAAAGGAAGCCGGACTTAGGAGGAGGAAGGCTCCCCATGCCCAGAGGCCAGAGGGGCCGCTCATTCCACAGAGGGGGAGTGTAGGCATCCGAGGCCCAGGGGTGAGCAGATCCTGCCTGGCTCCGGGGAAGGGGCAGCAGCTCTCGCGCCTGGGGAGGAGGGAAAGGGCCTCGAAGGCCCCCTCCGGGCCAGCAGTCAGCCACAGAACCACACAGGCATCTGCGGAGCTTCAGGCCAGCTGCCCAGTGACTTCCTGGCCTGCACGTCCCCTTCCCAGCTTTGGGCCTCAGAAGAGACTCCTGCTGCGGGAACCAGGACAGATGCTAACGTGGCACGTGTCCCCGCCCCAGGACGGTCCTGTCCCCAGACTCACCCAGCTTGGTGGGCCCGATCCAGACCGAGAGGCTGAGTCCAGGGGCGGGGCTCCGAGCCAGCTCACCCCACGCCAGTGCCCGCCGGCCAGCTCTGGCCCCGGCCTCTTCTGCTGCACTGGGATCCAAACCCAGCTCGCTCCGGCTGTCTGGGGGCTTTTTAACGCTCTGTTTAAAACACTCTGTTTAAAAAGCGTATTTTGAACACACCAGCAAGTACAGAGCAGCTCAGGCCACCAGAGCTCCGAGAGGACTGAGACACCCAGGTCGGTGGCCACGGGACGTACAGAAATGCACGATGGGGTTGTATCGGGGCGACAGAGTGCTATGGAACGGACAGAGGTATATGGTTACAGGTCAGTATGAAAGCACCAAGTGCCCCAAACCGCTCACCCGAAGGAGGAGTCCCGCCTGGAAAAGCAGGAGCATATGAAGCGGGCCCCCGGAGAACGTGACTATGGAGGGAGTCCTCTGGGGCACACAGGGGACCATCCAGAGCTGAACCCACTGGGGGCAAGGGAGCGGGTGCCCAGACCTCCCCGACCCCCGCCGTCACACTGGTGGGGCATCTGGGGCCCAGAGGAGCCATCACCGGGCCAGGGCCATGTGGAGGACAGCCCGGGGAGGGAGAGCGAGTGACCCCTCTTCCAAGTAATAGTAGTGGCACACGGGAGAGCCTAGACCAGCAGGCGCCCGCCTGCACACCTCCCGGATCCCATTCCCTTCCCAGAGACCACCTCACTCTCTCATGTGGTAGGGAGATGATGGGCCCCAGGGCCTGTGTCCTCACACCATAAGCCCGTGGCTAGTGCTGCTTTGCGCCCCCCTCTGTGGGCAAGATCGAGGGAGGGTCTGAGGGGAGTCCGGGGTCATCACAGGGTCCCCTGAGGAGGGAGGCCGGGGTCAGAGACAGGAACCTGTGAGCAGGAGAGAAGCTGCCAGCTTGGCACTGGAGGAGGGCCCGGGCCAAGGACGCGGCACCTCCAGCAGCAGGAAGGGAAGGGACGTCCTCCCCAGAAGGAACCAGCCCTGCCCACGCCGCGACTCTCGTCCCGGGACGCTGCCTGCGGACTTCGGACCTCCAGGACTGTAAGACACTAAATGTGGGGTCTGAAGCCCTTGGGTTTGGGGCGGCTTATTTCAGCGAGTCGGGTTGTCACGGAACAAGCATGGATGACCGGTCCCTCTGCCACAACGGCGTGTCCCATCCACGCTGACACACATCACCCACCCATCCTCCTGCTGCCTCACACCCTGCCACGTGGACACACGGCACCTCTGTCCCGTCGCCTGCGATAGGTCCTCTCCACGCTTCGGGACTCTAACAGCGCGGTCACGAACACTCCCATCCATCTTTCCTGTCCTGTAAGCAGGAGTTCTCTGGACTCGTGTGCTCTGGGATCCATTTATTTAGCAGATCCTTCTGATGCAGCTGTGCGCTCTGCTAATCCCAGGGAACACAGCTCGCTCCAAACACAGCTGGGCCACCACCCCCAGCCCCCGGGACACAGGCTGTGGGGGTCCCCTGGCCAGCCGTGAGGAGGAAGCCCCCTCTTCTCCATCTCCATGCGCATCCCCTGTGCCCCACAAGGAGCCCTGCCCACCTGTCCCCTCCAGGGGCAGCTGAGCCCCTTCCACGTGCCCCGGGCCGGTGAGGCAGAAGTTGACCCACGGCTTGGAACCTGTTCTTGCCCTCGGGCCCTTCCCCAATCTCAAGACACGAGGAAGGCCGTATTTGGCAGATGCGCCCACACTTGTCAGACCAGGAGCATCTCCGGGCCTGGCGCTCAGTGCCGTGACGACACACCGCACGGCTGGGAGGTGGTACCATCGCAGGGGCCAGGCTGGGCGCCACTGCACCTCTCTTCCCAGCAGCATTCCGGTCGTCCTCACAGGGAGGCTAACGTGTCCACCTTTTACACACAAGGAGCCGGACTCCGGGAGGTGACATCACCCGCCCAGGTAAGCCCGAGGTGGGCAGAGCACTTCCTGCCTGTCTGTAGCCCACAGGGCCTTCGCCCTCGTCTGCTGCATGAACTCGCACCTCGCCGTGGGGCCGTCCCCTGCCCCCGCAAGTCACCTGGGTTTATTTTCTATTGGGAAATTCCTAGGAGAGAAGCCAGTCTCTACTGCAGCCTGGACCCCAGCCACTAGCTCTGATGTGCTTTGGAATAAAGAAGACTCGATTTCAGCGGTGAAACAGTTCCTTCCTTTCTCCAGTAAGTAGCTCCGAGCCCCCCCAAAGGCTGCATGGGGGCTTGCTGCTGGCAGGGCCCCTTCAGGGAATGACAGCCCCGGAGCTCCTGCCTCAGGGACATGGACAGTCTGACTGCTTACTCGCCCGGCTCAGACCCTCTCAGGAAACAGGGGCTCACTCAGGTCAAGATATCTCAAGGAGGGGGACGCCTGGGTGGCTCAGTTGGTTAAGCGGCTGCCTTCGGCTCAGGTCATGATCCCGGCGTCCTGGGATCGAGTCCCGCATCGGGCTCCTTGCTCGGCAGGGAGCCTGCTTCTCCCTCTGCCTCTGCCTGCCACTCTGTCTGCCTGTGCTCGCTCTCTCTCTGACAAATAAATAAATAAAATTAAAAAAAAAAAAAGATATCTCAAGGAGGGATTCTTTACAAAGGGAGCATTTGCAGCGTGTGCATGAAGGGGACCCCAGGCATCGTGCAGTAACTGGGGGCCACCCTCCCAGGCCCCGAGGGGAAGGGGAGGCTGAGCTCCAGATCCCGCCTTGAGGGGAGCAGCCTGACAAGGCCCCACGGTGGGTCACACACCCTGCCTGAGTCTTGTCCCCTCCTTTCCTCTGACGCCCGCCCTTTGGTGGAGCCCAACCTGAGGTCAGAAGCCAAGGTCGTCTACCCAGGGCCACCTCCCAGAGCCGAGAGCGGAGCCCAGAAACTGGGACCAGGGGTGTGGAGGACAGTGTGGAAGGGCACCCCACATGGGGGGGGGGGGACAGCTGTGCTTCCTCGTAAACCAAATACGGTCACCGCAGGACCCAGCAACTCTACTCCCAGGCACACACCGTGAGGAAGTGGAGACCGACTCAAACGGAAACGTGTGCCGTCCCACGTGCGGCAGCCAAAAGGCTCCAACCACCGCAGCGTCTGCGGAGGAAAGCATGACCCCATCGCGGCACGTCCATCCACACACGGAGCCGGACCCGGCCGCACGAGGGAGCGCCCCGGCCCTGGCCGGGGCTACGACACACAGGAACCTGCAAAATGCAGGAGAGCAGCGGCCACAAAAGGACAAGCGCTAGGTGACACCACCTGCAGGAAGTGTCCAGAAAAGGCAAACTGCTAGAGCTGAAAGCAGACTGGAGGCCCAGAGGAGGGGGAGGGGGTTCGTGCCCCGTCCCGGAGTCTCTGCCGGGACCGCCGAACAGCCTGGAAACGCGCGGTGGGGACAGCTGCACGGCGCGGTGTAAGGAACCCCATGGAATCACGCACTCAAACGGATGAACTGTTCGGTCTGTGAATTTTTCTCAATAAAGCTGTTCACTTTTTTAAAGGTTTTATTTAGAGGCGCCTGAGTGGCTCAGTGGGTTAAAGCCTCTGCGTTTGGCCCGGGTCATGATCCTAGGGTTGTGGGATCGAGTCCCGTATCGGGCTCTCTGCTCAGTGGGGAGGCTGCTCCCCCCCGCCCACCGCCTGCCTCTCTGCCTGCTTGTGATCTCTGTCACATAAATAAATAAATAAAGTCTTTTAAAAATAAAGGTTTTATTTATTTATTTGACAGAAACACAGTGAGAGAGGGAACACAAACAGGGGGAGAGGGAGAAACAGGCTTCCCGCTGAGCACGGAGCTTGATGTGGGGCCGACCCCAGGACCCTTGGATCGTGACCTGAGCCGAAGGCAGACACTGAACGACTGAGCCCCCCTGGCATCCCAATAAAGTTGTTTTAAAAATAAAGCACCCAACACATTTCCCCCTCCTGCCCCTCGACATCCATCTAGTCCCGTGGTTGAAAAGCTCCTATGCACCACCCAGAGGACACGCCGAGCCCCCTGCGACATCCCCATGGGTGGGGTTGTGACTGCACGTCCCACTCCCCTGAGACACGCGGCCCGCCCGCAGCAGGTACGGCTCGGGCAGGGCAGAGCAGAAAAGACTGTAGGGAGTGGAGGCCGCTGCACAGCCCAGGCGGGGCTCCATGTGCCCTTGCACCTGTGCCACGGTCTCCGCTGGCGCCACCTCCCGTGAAGGACCTAGGTCCTTGCTGGTTGTCTTATTCTCCCTCCTCATGGGGACTTCCGACGTGAACCGGGCCTTCCGTATGTTTCCGGTCTATCCATGTCTTTAAACTGGTAAGTGCAGGCTCCTTCCGTTTACTGTGCTCCCTGCCACATTTGAAATTCTTCTGTCTCCCTCTGCGTTCACCCATCCTGACGCACCTGTGCCCCCACCCTGCCCCTCCCGTCTTTGCACGGAGTGGGGAGCCCTTGGGTTGCACGGCCGCTCGCTCCTTCTGCTGCTCCGCCGCTGCCCGCCCAGCTTCCTGCTCTGCGTGTGGCTGCCGTCCGCAGTTCTGCTGGGAGAGCGTCCCCACGCTGGACAACAGTGTCTCCACCTGCCTCCGAAACAGTAAGAGAAGTCCAAATCCCTCCAAGTCCTAGCAGCCCTCCCGTTTTCTCGGTCATTCCTGGCTGGCACTGTAGTTCTTTCTCCTCAGCCCCTCCAATTAGACTTTGTTCCGCACAGTCCTCGCCGACAGCGCCGCAGTCAGGCCGGGCGTTCCCCTCACCGGTTCTCCCCCAGCGGCACCAGGGAGTGTGTGTGTACACATGCGCATGTGCACGTGTGTATATGGGTCTGTGTGTCTGCGGGTCCGTGGAGGAGTACGTGGATGTGCGGTGTATATGAGTATGTCCGTGTGTAGTAGTGTGCGTGCACGTCTGTGTCTGTGTGTGTGCACACGCATGTGATGCAGGGACGCACATGTGTGCCTGCCTCCGTCTGCATGTATGTGCAGGTGTGCATATGGGTCTACCTGTGGCTCTGTGGATGAGTACGTGCGGACGTGTGTCTGCATGTACCGTAGTGTGCATGCACGTCTGTGTGTGCCTGCCTCTCTGTGTGCACACACGTGTGGATGCGTGTGCGCATGTCTGCGGGCATCTGGTCTGCGTGTGTGCGCGCACACACATGTGCCAGTGGGGCCCATCCTGCCTGCAGCGGCTGGGATTACAGACCAGGTGGGAGGCCCTGGCAAGCCCCCCAGCCCTGCCTCACACCCAGGGGCGTGTGGTAAACACAGGAATGGCTATAAACCAGGCGTTTGCAGACCAGTCCTCCGGCATCGCCTTCTCCCCAGATCATCCTTTCCTCCCGCATCCTAAACCCCACTTGGGAGTAGTTGTCCCCTCCCTGGGGACACGCTCTCCCAGACTATGTGCGTCTCAAGCCGCAATGACACGCTGTTATTTAAATGACACTGAACCGAACACAACGAAGGTGGCGGCTCCTTGGAGCCCTTTGGAGATGTCGTCTGGCTGTTTTGGCTTCCCACTGTTGCTGTCTGGGGACCCGCTGTCAGCGCAGTGACTCTCTGAGGAGGAACGGATCTTTCCCAGTGGCCACCTGCAGGCCTTTACTCTTGCAACCCGGTCACTGCGCTGTGTCTCAGGCGGCTTTCAGTGACCCAGATCCCCTTCACGGACCATCTGGAATCGGAAGACCCTCGTCCTCCACTGACCTCAGACACTTCTCAGCTGCGGCCCTGCCCACCACTGCCCCTCCCAGTCCCTCCATCCCCTCCTCCCCTAGTGGCCGGCCCCAGAGAGGGCTGCACTGCCCACCCCACCCCCCCAACAGAGTCAGGGCTGGCCTGGGTGGCTTCCCCGCCGAGGTCCTAAAGGTCAGTGAAGCTTCTCCATGCTCTCTGCGACACCTCGCTCCGGGAAGCCGACCACCGCTCCATCTGCCACTAGGACGCCCGAGCAACCCCATGGAGAGGCCCACAAGGAGGGGAACTGAGACCGTGCAAAATACCTCACCCACCCCCCTGCCACCCGAGCAGATCCTCAGAGGGCAGAGAGTGGCCGCCAGGATTGGGGGGAGGGTGCACCCTGGGAGTGTCTGCGAGTGGGGGTGTCCTCTGTGGGAGACGAACGGGCTCTGCGAGGTGGTCCTGGCTGCCCAGCCTCCAGGGGCGCTGAGACCCCCACCTGCGCACTTCAACGCTTGGATCGTGTGGCACGTGAGTTACAGCCCAGCCAAGCTATTCGGGAAACCGGACTGCGCTTTCACGGACGGTGTAGCTGTCGGAGGCCCGGCCTCCTCCGCGTGTCTGTGTGCAGCCTTGCTCTCCGCCGGCTGCTGCCCAGGCCTCGCCCGTCCCGAAGCCAGGGAGCATCCCAAGCAATCCTGAGTGCTCGTGAATCGGGCTCAGCTGCGTTGCCCACACAGGCATTCCCCGCTGCCCCTCTCTGGAAAGTGTCAGACTCCGCTCCCCTCCTGGGCCGCGGTGGATGTGCAGGGCTATTTGCAGCAATTTACCCAGAACCCGTGTTCTGCAGTGAGGAGGGGATTCCAAGGTCACTGGTGAAAAGACTTGCGGTCTGGGGCTCACGCCCTCCTCAGGGATTTTCCCAGAAGCCTCAGCGAAGGCTCCCGAACAGACAGATGCTCCGACAGCCACACGCAGTCCCAGCTCCGCTGCTCAGTGGCGGTCAGGCCCGGAGCAAGCTGCCTGCCTTCTCCCAGCCTCGGCTTCCACATCCGCTAGCTCCCCTGCACACGCGGACCTTCCTCGGCCCCAAGAGCCTGCTTCACTCTCTCTGTCCCAGGAAGTTTCTGGAAGCCCTGAAGCCCCTCGGCTTCTCCTCCCTCTGGGCATCGGGCCCACCTTCACTTTAGTGTACACCACGCTGTGGCGCAGAGAGATTTCACTCGTGCGCCTTGACTGGTCCACAGACTGCCACCATCGCTTTTCCTGAGTCCCTCGTGGTGCTCGGTTCTGGGCACAGTGGGCCTGGTAGCTGCTCCATGCACAGCCTGACACCCAGGAGGGGCTCGGTTTCCATTTCCAGGATGAACAAGAAGAGCGCTCCCAGCTCTGGCTGCAAACGCAGGAGCCGGGTGCACACCACAGGCTTCCGGCCGAGATCACCTTGCACTCCTCCCCATCCTCTGACCCTCATTTCTGTTTTGTTTTGTTCTGTTTGAACCTCTTCTTATTGTGGTAAAATACACATAACGTAAAACTTACCATCGTAACCACTTTAAAATGGACAATTGGGGGGCACACAGCCGATTCACAAAGCCGGACCGGAACCATCATCACTGTCCTGTTCCAGAGCGCTTGGCCCTGACTTTTTCCGGTGTGTCCACACTCCAGTGCTGTCCTCTGAGTGTCTCCTGCCTCGGATCCTCACGGGAGGAGGCAAGACTCCCATTAAGAAAATGCCTGCAGAGAAAGGGTGCACCGTAGGCTCTCAAGCCTGCACCAGCCGAGTGCGTGCGGCCAGTGGAGGGAGCCGAGGGCTTCCGGGGCAGCCTCCAGCTGGCCATGCGGCCCCTCCTAAGCCCCGGCAACTGACAGTCTCCACCCGTGGGTGCCGCAGGACTCACGGTGCCTGTGCGCCAGGCCCTCGGTGGGTGCCAGAGCTCCCGGGGCTGCCGCAGACCGCGGGCTGTTTCCCTGGGTTACACACCAAAGTTTAGTCCCCTTGGCTCCGCAGACAGGCGCTGTGTAATACAAAATGACCGACGCCAAGAGGAGCCGGCCAAGAGCCCGCATCCCGGGACGGCCGAGGGTCGGCTCCCAGCCCCTCACGCCCCATCATGTGGGTGGGCGGGAGGGGGCTGCTCTGAGGAGACCCCCACTGAGGCCAGCCAGCAGCTGCCTCAAGGCCCGCCTGCGAGCCGCGGGAGGCTGTTGCCTTTCTTTGCCGTTGTTCGCCTCTGGGGCATCTTCGCCCAACCCTAAGTGGAAACATCTGTGCAAGTCTGGCTTTGTCTCAAGGCTGGGATTGGAACACGGTGATTTGGGCCTGTGTGCAGCTCGGAGTTGCCATCTGGTCAGCACATCTCGGGCCGTCCTTGGCAGCTCTACATAGAGATGTCTTAGACAAGAGGTCCCAGCTTTGCCTTCTCCTGTGACACATGGCAACCCAGGCTGGCTCCCTGGAGGAGGCGGCAGAAGTGGGGCCGGGGGGCACAATAGGAGAGTGGAGAGGGAGATGGCTCCTGGCCCTCTCGGCCCTAGAAGCCTTACTGTACCTGTAACTTGACCATTGTACCCCATCTTGTCAGGAGTGCCCGTGAGGCCTCGGGAAGCACGAAAGGGGAACCCCAGCCTACCACACCCTTCTCCTGCCCCCAGACCGGGCTCAGCCAATCCAGGCTGAAGGTCCAGTGAGCCAGAGCAGCTGGACAGGGCCTGTCCCACTGCCTGGGACTCAGGGAAGGCAACGGGGTCACTCTGCAGCCATCTGGTCGGTCCACGGTGGTACCGGGTTACGTCTCTAGGCACGGCAGCAGACCTGTGATCCCAGGGGGTGAGGGAGCCGCTCAGGACCCTGTCATGAGCCAAGTACGAGGAGTTCCTGTCTGGGCTTACATGAGGGGAGAACACTCAGCACTGCTGGTTCCCTCTCCGGGCCGTGCAGGCAAGGAGGGGCCAGGGAGGATCACTCAGCTCCACACAACCTCACCCCGCAGCACAGCCAGAGCCTGGGGGCAGGGGGGCTCAGGAAGGTGGGAGCCAGTCCACTCACTCCTGGCAGGCAGAGGCACATGGCAAGTGTCCGCTGAGGGTACCTGCCCACACACGACGAGGCCCCAAGCAGGAGGGCTGAAAAGGAGGTGCTCCTGCTGCAAATGCGCACAGGGCCCGGAGCCAGCCCTCAGCACCAAAATACAGGGGATGGGGCGCAAGGAGAATGACATCCAAGGACATCCACCAGCTCCCTCTCCAAAACCTCCCCGAGTCAGCGTCGTGGGAAAACATGAAAGAGGTGGGGAGTGCTCTCCAGTAAGACAGATCACCGGCAGACCATGGCACGTATGTAAGGACATTCCCTGTCCCCTTTCTTCAAACAGAGGAATGCCAAAGTGTGTGCAGGTGAAGAATCTTGATGTCTGCAGGACGTCTGTTTCTCTTAATCAGTTATTAGGCCAGGAAGGAGGAGGGAGAGGAGAGGGAGGGAGAGGAGGAAGGGAGGGGGAAAGGGGAAGACAAGGGGGAGGAAGGACAGAGGGGAGGGGAAGGACAGAGGAAGAAGGAGAGGGGAGGGGAGGGGGGAACAGGAAGGGGGAGAAATTTTGTTGGAAATGTTGACTGTTTGACAACTTCCATAATAAAGAACAACTGGGGTTTGGGGGAAGGGAGAAGGTGGCCAGAAAGGAGTGAAAGCAGGACCCGGGCCCACAGGAGTGCTTGGGAAAGCTGCTGCAGACCGCCCCTCTCTGGGGCCTGGGGCGTGGGCAAGGAGGGCAACAGGGGGCAGAGCAGGCACGAGCACGGGACACCCAAATACAAAGGGTAAAATGTGAGCGGGGTTCTGGGGAACACACATTCTGGACAAAACCAGCCTCCGTCAGAGATGGTCACACCTATTTCGTGGATGAGCACTGCTTTCCTGCGGGATGACAAGGGTGTAGGAGGGTCAGGAACCTGGCCCTGGAAGCAGAGAGCGACAGCACGGAGCAGAGCTCAGGAAACCAGCAAACCCTCA
The DNA here is from genome assembly GCA_004024625.1 of Mellivora capensis. Taxonomy (NCBI): domain Eukaryota; kingdom Metazoa; phylum Chordata; class Mammalia; order Carnivora; family Mustelidae; genus Mellivora; species Mellivora capensis. The sequence goes on from PISX010001073.1 coordinate 137,799, forward strand.
GATCTGCTCAGATGCGGTCCCGCAGGTTAGGACCAGCACCGCCGTGTCACACAAATGCAAGAAGGACACGCCAGCCCCGAGCCTGGCCTAGACGGGACCCAGAGCCCCCCCACCAGAGCCTCCTCGGGTGGGCCCGGGGCCCTGACGACCCCACCCGCTACAGACCCATGCCATCCCAGCCCGGAGCCAGAGGCCTGGCCCCTATACTCAGGTCTGTGTCTTGGTTGCTAAGCGCCCAGAGCAGTGACCTCATCGGCACAGAGAAAAGACCAGCTCTGGTTCTGCAGAAGCCAGAGCAGAAAAAGAGGAGGGGATGAGGACCAGCCAGTGGAAGGTGCCTGCAGCGACCCTACAAGTAGGGAGGAAGCTGAGGCTCAGGGAGCGGGAATGGCCCTCATCACCTACCCCCTGCACTACTGGTGAAATCTGCAGGCAGAGCAGGGGTCAGACAGACCCAGGTGGGAGACCAGAATCCTTCTTCCTGGCTGTGTGCCCTGGGCAGGTCACCCGGCATTTCTGAGCCCAATGGCTGCTCTGTAAAACAGGCTTGCCTATGGCACCCACATACAGAGGCCCACGGGAGCCGCCAGTGAGCGTGCATTTAGAGCAGTACTTCGCACCTTGAGTTCTCGTCCTTGTTTGTCAATGTCCTGTGGCCGCTGTAACAGATGACCACACAGCAGGGGCTTACAACGACAGAAGGCTACCCTCTCCCAGTTCTAGAGGCTCAAGGTGATGCTGGGCCATGCTCCCTCTGCAGGCTCCAGAAGTTCCTAGGGGCCTGTGTTGCGGCCCGCAGCCGCATCCCTGCAGCCTCTGCCTGTCTGCACGCGGCCTCTACTGTGTCTCTCCTCTTCTTCAAGGACGCCTGTCACTGGACTGTGGGCACCCCAAATCCAAGCTGACCTTAAAACCCTTAATCAGTTACATCCGCAAAGACCCTAGTCCCCAATAAAGCCACATTCTTTTTCTCCCCCCGCTAAGATTTTTATTTTTTTAAGTCATCTTTACACCTAATATGGGGCTCGAACTCATGACCCTGAGATCAAGAGTCGCAGAATCTACTCACTGAGCCAGTCAGGAGTCCCAATAAAGCCACTTTCTGAGGTTCTAGATGGACAAGAATCGGGGGGGGGTGTTCAACCCGCTACACTTAGACTTATACATCAGGATAGCTACAACATCTCCAAATTTCATTTCTGGACAAGGGTCGCTTAAATATACCGGCTAGAAAAAGGGGTCTGAGCGGGTGACGATCAGGAGGCAGGGAAGGGGCGAAGCTGACCCAGATAGATGTTTACCTCAATCTAGAAAGAAACACGGGGACGTTTTAGCCCTTCTGAGGAAAAAGACAGCAGAATGACTCCCCCATTAATAGTTCAAACCCTGAAAAGCCACTTTCAACCAAGCCCGGCAATCAGAGCGCAGGGGCACACTCCCGCGGGGCGTGGGGGGCCGCCCTGCCTCTGAGCACCGCCCATGGGGCCCGCCAACAGCCCAACAGCAGGCCCCGGGCTGTGATGGATCGGCCCGTGACGCCGAGGCCCACGGTGACACAGTGCAAGGCAGACAGAGGCTCCTGCCTCTCGACCCGTCCTAAGGAAAAAGCCACTTCTGAAAACGGGCGGGTGGGGAGCTGTGTACAGAGACGTTCTCCACGGTGCCACTGAGGAGCACCTAAGCACTCGGCTGCGGGAAACGTCTGCCCAGCGCAGCAGGCCACGGGCCTTCACAGGGACACAGAGAGCAGCCGCGGAGTCTGCGCACGGAATAATGTTACCTGGGGAACGGGGAACAACGGGGTCCGCCGCGGCCACCGGAGACACGAGCAGGAAAGAGCCACCTGGAAGGGGCAGCGTGAATGCCAACGGAAACGATTTTAGGGGATAAAAACAGACGTAAATAAAAACCACCTGGAGAGAGGCCATATCGGCGTGGGTGTGTGGCAGGGACGCGGGGCGCCTGGCCGCACAGGTGGTTCCCTACGCGCCCAAACGCCCTGCAGAGGCGACTACTGTTAAGATCACACCCGCGCGCAGGCGCTCCTGCCCGAACGCTCCGCAGAGACTCAAGCAGACAGGCCCCTTGGGTCAGCAGGACCACATGCAAACCTGTGGCCAACCAGGGAAGGACAGAGGGTAGGATGAATGGGTCATTTCCCAGGGGGGAGGCCCCAGGCAGGCCCAGCCAGGCCCGGGAGATGGGCTCCATCTTCCTCCCCACCCCAAGCCGGCATTCCCTCCCAGCCCAGTGAGGCCAACGACACAGACCCGGGGCTCCTCGGGAGACCCTGTGGCCAGCAGCTCACCGCAGCGCCCTGTCCTCTCCTGGCTCTTCAAATGGGGTCCCTGGGCCACCCTCCCAGCAAGCCGCCCTGTAAGGAGACGACGTTTGTCAGGACACCTGTCCCCCCAATCATGGGGCGTGCACAGGGCAGGGACCAAGGACCTCGCATCCGGCTCCTCACCCAGAGCCAGTAAGAGCACGGGGGTGGCGGCCAGAAGCCAGGCTTCGGGTCAGTCCAGACCTGAGCTTCAAGCCTCCGTTCTGCATGGTGCTTGGGTCTGTCCCCTCGTCTGTGAAACAGGGACGGGGACGCAGAGAGGACGACGCCTGCTTCCCTGGGCACCAGCCCTGTAGGCAGGCATCTCAGGCCGCCTCCAGCGCAAGGGCTCTTCCTCCTCCGGCCTCGGCCTCCCCGAAGAGGCTCTGCAGCTTGTGGGCTGCTGCCTCTGGGCGGCACACATGGCGACCCTGCCTGGACAGCTGGCTCCACCCTGTCCCGTGTTCACAGGCAGCAGGAGGACCCCCACACACACTGGAGGCAAGCTGCACCCCCACGCAGGGCCGGCCTGGCCTGCTCACAGCAGCGTGGTGGCCCCCAGGCCAGGCCGGGGCTTCTAAGCAGCACGACGCTCCGCCCACTCTCTCCTGGGACAGCTTCTCAGCCCTCACTGTGCCCAGGAAAGCGGCCCCACCCCTCAGTCCGGCCGCCCCCACCATCCCCCACTCTGCCCTCAGTGGCAGGCCCAGATGCCAGGGCCCAGGCTGCGGCCCCAGGATTAGAGGCCCAGGGCCTGAGCCACAGGGCCCCTCACTCACTAGGGCTCCCAGTCGAGCTGTCACGGTGGCTGGCCGCCAGCTCCCGCCAGGCCGAGAGCTGCGATGACATCACCCTGGCCCGGGAGGCTGCAAAGGGGAGACAGACAACAGCTCGTCCCGGCCAGGACCTCTCTCTCCTCGAGCGGCCCACCACCAGGTAGGCCCAATGTGACCACAGGCACCAGGACAGCTGCCCCGTCATGGTCCCCACCCCCCTGAGCCCTAACAGCCATGTGCGTCTGCCACGGGACCATGGGGCCACCGCGCACATCCTGTCCACTGGTGTGAGCACGCAGCTGGCACTCGGGAAACTCCGATCGACCAACCGGCTCAGTGAGAGGCCACCAGGCTATTCCCGAGGAGCGGGTGGGGGTCTGCGCTCCCCTCCCCAGGGCCACAGTGTCCTCCTGGTGGGGCTCCAGCTGCGTCCTGTGGGCTCCCAGCAGCACCTGAGACCATGCACGAGACGACTCCTGTCCCACAAAGTGTCCCCAGGAGGCAAGTCCACAGAGACAGAAAGCAGACAAGGGGCTGCTCACGGCTGGGGGCGGGGGGCGTCTTTGGGAGCAACTACAGTGGCCACATGAGGCTGTAGCTGTGCTAAAGCCCTGGGCCGCACACCCGGGCAGTGGGTGTGGACGGGGTGTGAAGTCTATCCCCGTAAAGCCGTTTAAACAACAACAGAAGAACCGGGAGCAGATCCGCCAGAGGCCTAGAGCGGCCCCCTGGAGCGCAGCTCTGAGGACCACCCATGGGCACCGATCCAGCAGGCGGCAGCCAGGGCCGTCTGCTTGAGCCCCCCACCCCTGTCGAAGTGGGGCCCTCCCCGTAGTCAGTGGAGACCGACAGAGCCCAGTAAGTTAGCCTCACTGGAACCGCCAGAGCAGCGCCCAATGGGATCCCAGTCCTTAGTAGAGCCTCCGATGGATGGTAGAGCGGGCGCAGGCAGCCCGGGGGAGCCGCGGCACAGAGGGGCTGGGCGAGCGGCCCGAGTACACACAGCCACGGCTGTGGGCGACCCACCACTCTGCCAATGGCTGCAGGTCCGCTCACCGTCCCGAGGCCAGCAGAGTGCCATTTTCAGGAAATTAAAAGCATGGCTGTCGGACAAACAGAAAACGAGTGTTTGCCAGCCATGGAGTAGCTCATTAACACGGGAACCAAGCACAGAGTAAAGCCTGTTCTCAGAGCTGTTCGAGGACCAGGAAACAGGTTCTGGAATCCACGAGCCGGGTTAGAGCTGAAGTGGGTCAATGTCCCGGAGGCGAGAGAACCGGAACCTTCCAGGTTACCTTTCCTGCCAGATACAGGTCTGCAAACAAACATTAATGACTTCACAAATCTGAATCCCTAACCCGCAGTCAACAGCAAAGGCAAACACCATCTCTCTACGTGGGCCTCCTGCCCAGTGCCCCAGGAGGACTCGGGAAAGGAGCTTTCCCTGGCTTTCAGCCTCTCAGTCTCTCGACACCGATGAGCGACACCGCAGGCGACACACACCGAGGGGGAGGTGTGCCACGCTCCGGGTCCCGAAGAACTAACACGGCTGAAGCGCCCGCACTACCCAAAGCAAACTGCAGACCCAATGCAACCCTGACAGAGCTCAAACAGCGTTTTCCACAGAAATACGACGGTCTTTAGGGTTCTGCGGAACCACCGACGATCCCGAGGACTCTCGAGAGGGACGAAGCCGGAGACCTCCCACACCGGTGCCACCACAGGCTGCAAACTACTGCGATCAAAACTGGCATAAAAGGGGTGCCTGGGTGGCTCAGTGGGTTAAAGCCTCTGCCTTCGGCTCAGGTCATGATCCCAGGGTCCTGGGATCGAGCCCCGCATCTGGCTCTCTGCTCAGCAGGGAGCCTGCTTCCTCTTCTCTCTCTGCCTGCCTCTCTACCTGTGATCTCTGTCTGTCAAATAAATAAAATAAATCTTTAAAAAAAAAAAAAACTGGCATAAAAGCAGACGCATCAACGAACAGAACAGAGAGCCCAGAAATAAACCCGCACACAGCCACTTGAGCCAAGAATACACGCCGAGGAAGGACACATCTGTTCAATCCTCCCTGACCACGGAAGACGGTCAGCCAGGGATACAAGCGTGACTCTGGGCGCGGGTCTCAGGTGACACACAAAAATTAACTCCAGACGGACGGGAGATTTGCATGGTGAGAACCGAGCCTGCAAAATTCCTAAAAGAAAACAGGATAAGCTCCCTGACATCAGTTTTGGTGATGGGTTACTGGATCTGACACCAAAACCAAAGGCAACAGAAGTGAAAAATGGGCAACTGGGACCACATCAAAGCAAGAAGCTTCTGCACAGCAAAGGAGACCACCAGCAAGGTGAAAAGGCGATGAACTGAGTGGAAGAAGGTATCTGCAAGTCATGTGTCTGGTTAGGGGCTGATACCCAAACGCGAGGAGAACTTGGACAGCTCTACAGAAAAACGATCTGATTAAAAATGGGCAGAGCGAGTGAACAGGCATTTCCCCCAAAGACGACGTCCCGATGGCCCAGACGCGAGAGGAGATGTTCCTTGCCACCCAGCGACGGGGAGATGCGAACCAAAACCACAGTGGGATACCACCTCCCACCAGTCAGAAGGGCCAAAACCCACAACACAGAGAACAACAGGGGTCGGCGAGGGCGTGGAGAAAGGAGGGTCCTCGTGCAGCGCTGGTGGGAACGCGGCCTGGCTCAGCCGCTCCGGAAGACCGTGCGGCCGCTCCTCCCCAAGCTGAAAACGGAGCGGCTCTGCGACCCAGCAAGTCCACTTCTGGGCATTTACCCAAAGGAAATGAAATACTCACTACCGTCGAAGAACCCCTGCGCCCCCGCACTCCTCACAGCGTTACGGTATTTCCATGACTCGCAACTACCTACCGCTTACCAGATGAGAACCACCCCCAGCCCGTCGACACGGATGGACACAGGAGAGAGGTGCGTGTCCACCGCGGAGAACCCTCCAGCCGGAAGAGAAGGAAACCCTACCATGTGTGGCAACACAGGGGGCCCTGGCGGAAGTATTCGAAGTGAGATGAGTCAGAGAAGGACAAATACTGTATCCTCTCACTTATACGTGAAAAGTAAAAACAACAACAAAAAGTCAAAATTAAACCCAAACTCGGAAATACAGAGGAGGAGACTGGTAGTTGCCAGAGGCAGGGGTGAGAATGGGTGAAAGGTGGGGGCAAAGGGGGTCAAAAGGTTCCAGCTTAAAAAGAAAAAATTATGTTTTTTCTTAATGAGGAGAAGAGCATGAAGGAAGCCACGAACACCGAGTCTGGAAATGCGGCCCGTCCCCAGCCTCCGGCTCCCTGCCAGCCGAGGCCACTGAGCTGTGTCCATGCTCCTCTCGGAGCCCCCGAGCAGCACCCAGAGAGAACAGAGCGCCTCCCTACACCTGCTTTCAGGGTAAAGGGCAGGCCTATCTCTCCCTGAGGAACGAAGTGCAGAAAAAACACTTTAAAAAAAGAAAGAAAAGAAAAGAAAGGTAACAGGATGATGAGGGACAGGATGCTGCAGCCGTGTGGGGTGGGGGCCGGGGTCAAGCCCCCCGAGCCACACTGGAAGCTCACGGCAAAGCCGTGTGGACCTGGCGTTCAATGCCCTCGTGCAACGCCAAGAGCCCAGGCCAGGCCCCCCACCGAGAGCCCGTGGGTGGGACCCCTCTGCGCACTGTCACATGGGGACATGTGAAATGGGGACCCCAGCCAGCTCTGCAGCACAGACTCACATCTGGTGATTCGAAGGTAGCCCCGTGAGACTGGCAGCCTCATCCGTAAACTGAGGTCAGCGCGGGCTGGGCCTGCGGCAGCCAGGGCACAAGAGGACCAAGCACAGGCCAACCCCGCTGGAGGCACCCCCTCCTGGACCTCAAAGCGCCTCCACGATTATGTACCAATAAGGAGCAGGTCTCGGTACAAGTACAAAAGGGAAGAAAACACGATGAGTGAGGATAAGAAACAGCAGAGCCAGCCCCGCAGAGCGCGGATCCCAGAAAAACCAGACACACGTCCTAGAACAACTGCTTCTGTGAAAGTTAAAGAAAGAGCACCCAGACTGGGTACCCAGCATAAATAGGAAACCAGTAAAAACGAATCGCTAGACGGGACGCCCGCAGACTCAGTTCAGCACCTGCCTTCGGCTGAGGTCACTGATCCCCGGGTCCTGGGGTCCAGCCCTGCGTCAGGCTCCCTGCTCAGCGGGGAGCCCGCGTCTCCCTCTGCCCCTCCCCCACTCCTGTTCTCTCTTGCTCACTCTGCGCGCGTGCGCTCTCTCTCTCCAATAAATAAATAACTTTTAAAAACAATTAAAAAAAAAAAACGAATCACTACCGTAAAAACAAGTAGAGAACTGGAAATTCAAAATGTCAAAATTTAAATTTAAATAATCGAAATAAAGTTATTGAATTTTCTTTCTCACGGTGCATTGTTCTGCTGCGGGAGCGCCGATGACGTCAAGAGCGCTCAGAACAGGCCGGCGGAGGCGGCAGGGGCAAGGCCAGGGGTAGGAGGCCTGAGAAGGCCAGGGGCGGGGAACAGCGGGGCTCCGCCGCGGCCCGTCTGTCCGTCCATCCGTCCGGGAGCCACAACGGGGGGCACGTCCACGGAGGTGGTGCCTAACGGCTTCAGCGCTGACGGAGCCACCAGAAAATCTCCCGGACAAGCCCCCAGAGCTGCAGGCAGCGGAGAAAGGGAGGCCACACCTGGTGCGGGCCTGTGGGCCGGCTGGGGAGCGCGGGAAGGAAAACCAGGAGCCGGAACGGGCCGTCGTCAACACCCCGAAAGGCAATGCCCGGCTAAAATGCTTTCCAAGAACGAGGGCAAAAACCAAGCCATTCCAGAGCAGTAAAATCGGAGCAAGCTCGGCGGCACCGGCCCGGCCCGGCAGGAAACCGGAAGGGCAGCCCCCGGCGGGGTGCGGTGTGTGTCCCCAGACGGGCCCCCGCAGCGGGAGGAGAAGGCGGGCACGCAGGGCCGTGCGAGGCAGCTCTGACCCGTACGGCCCAGCGCGGCAGGTGTGCGACGCTGACGACGTCTGGGCCGCTCGGCGCAGGCCGGTGGCCTTAGCGGACCCGTAACCCAGGGAGCAGGGGCGCCTGTGCTGCTGGCACTGGCTGGAGGGCTCGGCGCTCCCCCACGAGGTTGAGTACTGTCCCCCCAAAATTCACATCCAGCCAGGACCTGAGGCAAATCGGGGCTTTGCCCGTGTGATCAGTTAAGGACTGAGACGAGATGGCCCTGGATTAAGGTGGGCCCTGCATCCAGCGACCAATGTCCTCATGAGACGAGGAGACACAGAGACATGGGCCATGGCAGTGGGGACAGAGCCTGAGGTTCCCGGCCACCAGCAAGGAAAGAAGGGGCAGAAGGAGAAAGATGGTGAGGCCGGGCAGCAGCCGTGGCAGGGCTCCTGGGCAGCAGTCTAGGCCAGGAAGATGAGGGCAGGCGGCGGCCCTCGGCTACTCAGTAGGAGCCCCGAAGCACTAGGGCCTCTAAACGCCCTCACCTGGCCCAGACATCACACCGTCCAGGGATCAGACGGAAATGCCTGCCAGGTGTTGGGAGGAGCAGGTGCCAGAGGTTGCCCACAGCTGGCTGGAGGGAGCACCACCGTCTGTGTGCTCTGCCACCGGGGCCGACCTGGAGCTCTTGGGACAAAGAACGAGCCCTACACTGGGAACTCCGGGCTCCGGTCCTAGCTACTTCAGGGCCTGTAACTTCATTTCTGGGGGCCTCGGTTCCCCCTCCCAGGCCACTGTATCAGGAGGGACAGCGAATGTTCTCCAGCTGTGCAGCCCCAGCGAGGGGGGCCAACGGCTATGTGCCCGGGACCCTGTCAGCTTTAGCACGGAAGGGCTCAGTCCCCCAGATACTCCCCAGGCCCGGGGAGCGCAGCTGGACCTGGGGACGGCCATGCCCGGGCCCTCTGCATCGTGCCATCCTGCAGCCTGAGACGGCCTCTCCTGGGGAGCTTGCCAGGCTGGAATGCCTGTTGGGCGGAGACCTCCCCTTCCTTCCCGTGCCTGGCCCCAGTTTGCAATAACACAGGGATATCCCCAAGGCTCTGTGAACAGCTGGGCCCATTCTGCTCAGCTATCAGCTCCCGATGAGTCAGCCCTGCCGGGCCTCCCACAGACGCCACGTCCCCACCTCCCGCCCTCCACCAGGCAGCTCTGCACCTCCTGAGGGCCCCCGACCCTGAGGTGGCCTCTCCAGCTCCGGCCCTGACGTCTGCAGCAGCAGCAGGAGGCTGGGAGAGCTCCGGAGTCTGAGAGGCAGGAAAGCAGGCTGGGTCAAGGCCCACAGCCATGCCCGCTGCCCACACAGCCGGGCCACCCCCTCTCGGCTTTCAGGGCTCTTCCCGGGAGTAAATCCTTCCGCAAGCAGCAAGCAGCAGCGCCACACAAGACAAACAGAGCTGGGCCTGTCCCCATGTCCCCTTCCCACCCCTGAGGCCCCTCGAGGAAACCCTCTGGGCCAAACCCCGCCCAAGCTGCACGGAAGTCCCCAGAAGCTCAGAGCGGGTCCCACCGCTGGCTGGGGCAAGCAGCTCTCTGTTTCCCGCAGCCTAAGGCTCCCCCACAACACCCCGCCTTCTCCCATGTCTGGGCACAGAGGAAGGAGGTGACAGGGTCATATCAGAGCCCAGAAAAGGAGGCCCAGCAGCGACCCCCACTGGGTGTGCAGGGCCCTCACAGGACCCCACAGCGGCTCTGCAGGGTTGAGGCAGCCCCTCACGGGGTGGGGCCCACAGTGCAGAGAGGGGGCAAGGGGGGGAGGGAGAGAGAGAGAGAGAGGGGCATAAAGGGCGCCTGCCTCTCCCTCGCCCCCGCGGGAGGATGCCCCTGAAGTGAGGTCTCAGGGGCTCCCGGGGCACGTTTTGCCCACGAGACAGCGGTGTCATCAGGGAGGCCGGAGGCTCCCCTCCACTCACCCTGCTTCAACAAGACCTGACCTTTTATCGGCTCCAAGAATCCGCTGCCAAATCATTCAGATTTACAGTAATTGCTCTGAACTCCCTGAGGGCCCCGCCAGCCCTTTCTCTGCAGACCCCGCAGACCGCAGTGTCTCTCCCTCAGAGGACCCACCCTCCACAGACGCACGCCTCGGGGTGGTTCTGCCCCCCGAGGGGATTCAGAGCCCCAGGCTCGCGGGTTCGGAGTCTGTTGTTTCTGGGTTTGCTCTGCTTAAATGTGGAGATGTCCCAGCGCAAACACTCTCTGGGGTGCCGTCCTCAGGTCTCTATTCAGGCCACCCACAGGCTCGGGGTCTCCATGCTGCGACAAAGAGCTTACCCGCAAAATCCAGAGCCGTCCCCACGCAGGGACCTTCTCAATGACCATCTCAATTCTGTTCCGTTGAATTTCAAAATACAAATTTATGCAATTAACCTAAAAGCACCCTCAAAACTTCTTCCCGCAAGTACGATTTTCCAAAGCACAATTACACCATTTGGAAATTAGGTCTTGCGCGCCCTCCGTGGCCCCGGAGCTCAGTCTGGTCTGTCTCCTCCCGGCCCCCCATGGCGCTCAGCTTTGCACACGTCCCCGGCCGTCCCTCGCTCCGAGAGCCCCGAGGTTCAGGAGCTCCGTCTGTCAAACAGCACGATCTTCAAACCTGCAACTCACACAAAACGCAGCCAAAACGTAGACCCGCTTCCAGAAACGTCCCTGCCGTCACAGGCTGTTCTCTGACGGCCAAGCACGTGTGCCCTCAGAGCTGGCGGCACAGGGGTGGCGTGCTGGGACGCTCTGTCCCTCGACACGCCACACCTTTGAGCCAAATTCTGGCATTCGGCTGTTCCGTGTGTATGTAAAAACACTTGCACGTTTTGCAAACCTTCTAGGTCTGCCGATGCCTCCCCAAGCTGGTTTCAGCGCGGCAAGGAGTTCTGTGCGCCACAAGGCCCCCAAGGATGATGGGTTTCTTTTTTCTTTTTTTAAAGATTTTATTTATTTGACAGAGAGAGATCACAAATAGGCAGAGAGAGAGGAGGAAGCAGGCTCCCCGCGGAGCAGAGAGCCCGATGTGGGACTCGATCCCAGGACCCTGGGATCATGACCTGAGCCGAAGGCAGAGGCTTAAACCCACTGAGCCACCCAGGCGCCCGGATGATGGGTTTCTTAACTTGGCCAAAACAGTGAGTTTTTAACCACAGAGCAGGGATCCTCCAAAATCTGTCTTCTTGTAATTGCCTTCAAAAGCAACAAACCTTCCGTGAAGGTGGTTTTTCTCCCTGAACTGAAGGCACCATTGGCGGCGTGTTAGACGGCTCACGGCTGACAGGGTCGCTCATCGACACGCTGGCCGGCACGCAGAGGTCCTGACCGTCCATGCCCGAGAAGGCCTGGGCTTGGACGCGGGCACAGTCCATTCATTTAGGACAGACAGTAGCTCTGTGTGAAGCCCCAGGCCTCACAGAGTCCTGGGGAAAGGCGCCCCTGCGCCAGCAACTCTGGGATCCTTAGCAACCGTCTCTGTGCCACAGCTGGCCTGTCCCCAGGCCCCGCTCCCTTGGGGCTGTCCGTGAGGGCCCATGTTGGACGGCAACGTCCACACCCACTTTACACAAGTCAGCATTCAGCATCCACTCTCGAGAGAGAGACGTGAAGAACCCAGCACTTCATTAAGCACGACTTCCGGCTCTCTGCTTGTTGCTGCTGGAAGGGTTTCTTGCAAAGTTTTTCAAGCATTAGCAAACAATAAAAAAGCAGTTGTGGGTTTCCACCATGCCACAAGTGCCCCAAGTACAGGAGTAGCCAGGCCTCTCCCCGTCTGCTCTGCACACACAGCTCGGGTCGTCCAGCACGCGCTGCCCGAGGAGCCCGCCCACGGGCTGCCCGACACTGGCGACGTGCGGAGCAGCAGCGCTCACGGTGCGTCAGCCCCGCTCGCTTGGGTGTGGCCTGAAAAGGCAGAGCTCCAAGCAGGACACGTTGCCGACCTCACATGGAGGCGGAAGTGGCACGGGGCTGAAGTGACTCCAGGATGGGGCGCGTGGCCTAGAAGGGCAGGACGAGACCAGAGAGCAGGAGGTCTCGGGAACGGATGGCTCCCAACATGTGAACCGTGGCTCACGGCCCCCAGCCCCGCCGGGGATGGCATGTGGGCACACTGGCATGAACACAGCCAGGAGGACAGGCTGCTGACCCCACGAGGGCCAGCCAGCCTCTCCGCTCAGCACCGCGCTTGAACAAGGCGCCCACAGACAGAGCTGCTTGGCGACCAATGACCTTGGCTTCCTCTCACCGAGGCTGCTTGTAGCTTCTGTGCGCCCGATCAGCGCCTCCCCCGCCCGCCAGCGACCAGCCGGCACCCTGACGGTGAGGTGAGCGTGCGGAAACCCACCAGACCTCCCTTCTTCGCAGCGATTTGCCTTCCTGTCCAGATCAGCTTTCGAGCCCGTCTTCGCCTTCCCTCTCCACAGGCCTCTGCCAACCACACACGCCAAGGGCTCAAGGAGCATCTCATCTGCCAACCCAGGGTCCCATGCGCTGTCGCCTCAGGCCAACAGATCCCCATTAGACTGAAGGAGTGACAAAGGGACCATGACCCCAGGACCTTGCCACCCAAAACCTACCAGTCCGAGAGAACAGGAACAGGCTCCTTCATGGCTTAGCTAATCCCTGGTTTGACGATGACCTCCCAGGACTCAGGACACTGTCCTTTGAGATGCAGAGCACCGAAGCCCAAAGGTGGAGGCCACCCAAACGTCTGACCAGACGGACAGACAAACAAGTGTGGTCCACCCAGATGGCGGGACAGCGATGGTCCTTACACGTCACGAAGTCACGGGCGCTTGCTGCGACCTAAATGGACCTCGAGAGCGTGACACTCTGTGAAAGAAGCCAGGGACAGAAGACCACACGTGCGTGTCCCTGCCACACACAACATCAGCACAAGCCAATCTCCGGAGACCAAGGGCAGACCGCTGGTGGCCAGGAGCGGGGACGCGGGGGCTGGCGGACGGGTGCGGGAGTTCCGGGCAGGGCAGGGTCACGAGAGAGAGGCGGACACACGGCTGCATGAGCACACGGAGAGCCGCCGCATAGGCTCACTGACAGACGCGGAACTACGTGTCACCTGAGTTTCATCTTGATTAAAAACACACGTTAAATACAACAACAACAACAACAAAAAGAAAGAAAGACATTCAGTACGTGCTTCGGTCCTTCGAGGTACAGCGCACGTTTTGAAGTCCGGCCGCGCTGACCCAGGAAGTAGAGCTGCAGGCCCAGGAACAAAGGCTTGCAGGGGGCAGACTGGTCCTTCTCGCCTCAGCCCCAGAGACTGCCGAGGGGTCGTGCCTCCGAGCCACAGCCTCACATCCCACGGGAGCAGAGGTCCCGGTCCCCGGCGATCCTAGTGCTACAACCTAATGCCTAGGCCCTTGGGCTCCTAGGGCAGCAGACCAGCACGCAGGGAAAGGAGCCTCTCCTCTCCTCTCTCCACGAGGGGCAGGGAGGCACAGCCCTGGGCCCCAGGGAGGAGGGTAAATGGACAGTCAGAGCAACCAGGGCCCAGCAAGGGCAGACTAAGCAGAAACGCTGAGCCCGGAGGACAGAGCCCGCGGTTCCTGAACAGCAACCTGGGCCAGTGGCCGTGCTGCGGGGGGGAGAGGCATGGCCGCGAGGCGCACACACCTGGAGCCCCGGAGCGACCAGCCACCACACTGAAGAACGGAGGACGAGACAGGATGGGCTTAGCCAAGGCTTGGGGGGCTCTGAAGGGCGAGAGGTGCAGGGCACAGCCAGGCTGGAGGCCCAGTCCCAGAAGGACCCCCGCTTCCTGCGTGTCTCATCCCCGGGATGTCTCCGGTGTTGGTGTTGCTCTGTCCATGGTGCAGAAGCCAGAAAGCCCCCAAGTGACCCTAAAACGGGAATGGCTGAGAACAGCTAAGTACCCCAGTGCCTTGAGCACCCTCCGTGGGACAACGCAGAGAGCACCCGGCAGGCCGCGCTCCGTCCGCGCCTGCCCCCACCCCACCCCACAGGCAGCCCTAGCACCCCCTCCGGAACAAATGACGCGCGCCCAGGTCTTTGTCTCGGCAGGTCTGCTGTGTCGCGAAGCCCATCTGTGACAAGTAAGGCCTCCGCAGGCTGACCCGGTCAGAAGGTGTCGGCTGTGTCAGAAAGGAGGAGGGAAAGCGCGAGCAGTGCGCCCCACTCGCTTCCCAGAACTAGGCACCTGACGAGAGGGTCCCCCCGTCCGCGGCACGCTGGCCTCGTGTGCAGGGAAGAGAGGCTTCACCCTGGACCCCCCAGCACAGCCAGAGCCACCCGTCACTAAACACGGACCCCACTCCTTTGAATCAACTGAGCCGTTGCCTCTCTGCGAGGTGTCCGCCCCGCCCACCCAGGGCCTCTAGCACCTCCTCTTGCCCAGAGCACTGCAGGAAGCTCACCGCTGCTGCTGTGTCCCCTGCACACCCTCCACACCCCTGCTCCCCAAGGCTGCGGTACAGCTGGGACACGGGGACACCAGGCCACCGTACACACCCCAAAATACCGCCTCGCCCATCGGTGATGGCGACAGTGGCTTGCCCAACTCCCCTCTCCTTGCCCGACACAGAAAGCGTCCAGAGCCTGAGCTGCCAGCCCCAAGCCTCACGCCAGCCTGGCCCTGCCTCTCCCCCAACGCTTGTCAGTCTGTGCTGTGCACACGCCTGGACCTCCACCGCGTGGCCCCTGCTCTCCGCCCCTGCCTGGCTCACGTCCTCGGAGCCCTAGCGCTGGCCACACTCCCTCCCAGCATGGACACGAGCTGCCCCTTTGGCCCGGCAGCCTGTGAGACCCCAGCTCAGCACCTCATTCGCTTCCATCACCCTCAAAATCTGACTCAAACTCCACTTCCTCCAGGAAGCCCCCTCCGGCCCCTGAGCCGAGTTCTGGCCCCGCTACTTCTTCCCACAGTGCTGGGCCCCTGCCACCCGGCCCCTGTCATCGGGGCAACGACACTCAGTCGTTGGCTAACCCTCTGTCCACGCAGCCAGCTTCTCGGGGCGGGGTCTGAGGTGCCGGCCCCGAGCGAGGTGCAGCCCAGCCCAGGAACCGGCCACTATTTGCTCGGTGAATCAGCGGATGGGATGCCACCCCGCCTGGGCTCCAGGCCCCTCTGCCCGCGCCCCACTCGGCCATGGCACGCAGCACACACAGGACGCGTGGGCTTCCTTGTGACTCGGAGCGCTCAGGAATGCTTCGGCAGCACAAAGAATTTTGCTCAAAACCCCAACCGGACTTCTTATCTGAGAGGATTGCACAAAACCCTGGAACTCTTCGTAATCCTGTCCACTAACACACAAACCAGTAAAACTGGGGCCCTCGGGGTGAACTCACTGATCCTTAATCCGTAGCAGATGCTGGGCAGGACGTGGGCAGGCTCTCCTGAAACACGTGGACTGCCGACGCCCGTGGCGAAAGGCTTCAGCGGCATATCTGGGCTCCCTGGCCCCTCAGGCCCGAGAGAGAGAGACAGCCATCTCGTCTCTGACTTGTCAGGGGCCTTGCCTGTGACTCAGGTGTCCTCTCAGCCCCGAGGGCTGGGTTCCCGGGAGCCTCTCTGACGTGGCCAGGCAGGGACACCGCCATCAGCCTTTTGAGAGTGTTCTTCCCCAGCACTGCCCATGACACCCGCTTCCCGACTCTGAGAGCTTGTGCAGGATTTTACACAAGTTAGCAACGACCCGTCTTCCAGCTTGATCGTCGGGACAGTGGACTGATTGCCAGAGAGGAAGTCAGGGCCTCTGCGCGGTGAAGCGGGGTCAGAGCACGGCTCCCCGCTCTGCCCCTCCGTGGGCCACAGTCGCTCTATCACTGACTCGCGGACACAGGCGTACACATTGAGGATCAACTATAAAGAGGAAAAAACACAGTCTTGCCTCGTGGGCTCACTACTTCCACCAGGCGCTCAGTCTGCGAACGGCTCTGTTGTGCACCTGCTGTGTGCCAGGCTCTGGGCTCAGGAAATGCTAGCCCTTGTGGTCCCTGACCAGAGGCCATATTTCTGGCCGCAGAAGGAGCCTGGGTTTAGCTCAGATTATAACGAAGCCCCTTCTTCATTCGCGGAGGAAACAGAGACCAGGAAACAAGCGTGCGAACGAGGCGAGAGACAAGGGAAATCAAGGAGCTGTGTCCTCTCCCAACAACAGGCTGAGGAGGCAACCACGAGTCACCAGAGCTTGTCAGAGGAGGCAACGACTCACAGACACGCTCCTGGAAGGTTCATCTCACCTGAGCTGGGGTCAAAGAGCCCAGCCTCCTGGTGAGCACAGGTCAGGCCCGGCCAGGGCAGCGTGCTGCACACAGAAACAGTAATGAGACGTCCTCTCGCCTCTTGTTGTGATCCCGGGGTGCCCTGGCTGAGCGGCCCCCGGGGCCAGGTCCCAGGCTAAGTGCTCTTGGCCGGTTCTTCCCGCGGATTCCCGCCATCTTCCCGCTGCCCCCTCACCAACAGCCCAACGCGGTGGGCACCGTCATCGCCCCGATGTCACCAACCGGAGTTCTGGGGGGTCAGTAGCGCGCCCAGGATGCCGGGTGGTGGAGTCAGGATTTGGATGCCGGCCGACGGATCCCAGAACCACTGTCTCAGGACGATTCACGTGGAAGAGGAGGATTCAGACCAGAGCAGAGACCTGCGCTCTGCCACATCAAGCAGCAAAGCCCAAAACTCCTTGGCGAGGAGCTGCCGTTTCTTCTCAGGTCCTCTGCGCGGCAGCTGTCACCACGTCTAAGCGAACTTCACAGTGTCCTCCCTGCGCTCCGTGCTAAGGCCTAGGCTTGACCATTTGCAACGTCCGCTGTCTCCCCAAAGCCCTGCGGGAGAGCAGCGCTCCTCCGGGTAGTCTCAGGCACCGGCATCTAGAAGGAGCAGACCCCGAGCACCACAGCCGCGGCTCTGGGGCCCCGCGGAGGAACCGCAGCCGCCGCAGGAAGGCAGACTCCTGCATCCGCCGTGCACCCCGGCCTTCCTACCGCCGATCTCCAACGACCCCTCCCCAAGCCGTGCAAGGAGCGGGCAGCACCCACAGACCGCGGGGGACACGGGCTCCACGAGCGCACCTGGCCTTCGGCAGCCGCATGCGGATGGGAACCCAGGCTGGCGGCTCGCAAGGCTGGGTCCTCCCACCACACTGCCCCCTCCCCTCCCGGCGCGGGGTGTCCTCTTCCGGCGTCCTTGCCTTGGGGCGGGCTCCCCGCTCGCGGAGTCCAGTCATGTTGACAGCGGACCCCCCCGCGGTCTGCGGCCCCCAGCGCGTCTACCAGCGGTCAGCGGTGGGAGGTGCGGCCGCTGCCTCCAGCCACCGCCCAGACCCCGAACCGCCGCACCCACGGCAGGCCCCAGAACGGACGTGGCGGACACCCGGCGAGCAGCCTGCGTCCGCGCTTCCGGCGGAGGACCCCGAGAAGCCCAGGGAGCAGCCCTCGCCGCCGCCCGGGACGCTGCCCGCCCGGAGCCCACCCACGGTTCCGGCCGGCGGCCTCCCCTTCTCCCCACTACGGAGCTGCCCCGCTCCTCCGCCGGCCTCCGAGTGGCCGCCCGAGTGAGCGCGGCGACAGCCGGCCAGCGGCCTTCGCTCGCCTCCACCCGCAGCGCCCGCCGGAGGAGTCGGGGGCTCCGCGGCACAGGCCCACGGACGGCGGCACAGCTGCTCCCGTTCGGCCCGAGGGACGCCTGCGCCGCCTCCCGAGCTGGGCCGCGGGAGACGCGCGCTGCCCCCGCCGCCCCGCCGCAGCCGCGACCGCACGTGGCCGCGTCTTCCCGCCGCGCCCTCGCCCGGCTCTGGGGCGGGACGCGCGGCTCAGCGCTCCCGGGGGCCGCGGGCGTCCTCAGATTGGCATCACGCGGCCGTAAAGCGCGACACAGAAGCCCAAGCCTGGGGCGGGGCGGCAGGTGTCCCCCGGGCCGGACTGCGACGGCAGGGCGCCGCCGGCCCGCACATTTCCCAGCCTCCTTCGCGGCTGCGTCCACCACGTGACCTGACCCCGCCAATGGAAGGTGACGGGAAGTGCCGCGAAGCACTTCCGGGCCGAGGTGGTTGAAGGGCCTGGGCGCTGCCATGCTGTCTCCGCCCGGAACACGGGGCCGCCGGGGTGCGACGCACCAGCCGAGCCGGGCCCGCCGCACCGGACAGGCCTCCACCCTGGTGACGGAAGGAAGGGAACGAATCGGGAGAGCGGCTGTGCACCGTGGTGGGGACGAAGCGGATCTGGGGGTCGCCCTCCCGGAGGTCAGCGTGTCCGTGCGTCAGACCTGAGCGAGGCCCTGGCTGGGAACGAGGACCCGCCCCCAGGCCATCCGTGCACCGTTCGTATTGAAGGCGCGGGGCCCTCCGAAGGGTCCGCAGCAGCGTGGCTGGAGGCGAGTTTGCCATGCTGGTGGCCACGGCGCAGGCGCAGTCCTTGGGGCGGCCGCGCAGGGTCAGCCCTGCCCCCACCCCTACCCGCGGAGCCGGCTGGGGGCAGGGCTCGGGAGAGCCCCTGGGGGCCCACGACTGTGCCTCCAGCCCCGCCCTGGGGGCGCCCCCACGTGCCCGCGCGCGCCGCCGTGCACGAGCCCAGAGCATGAGGACGCCGGCGCTCGGCTTCCCGCGGCGGCCGCGCACACGGGCCGGCGGGGACCGTCCGCGCCTCGTGCACGTGGCCCTGGTCGTCCTGCCAGGAGGAGACCCCCTGCCCTAGGGGGCAACCGGTCCTCATCGCGGGGGCGGGGGGGGGCGGCTTTGCGGGTCGAGCGGCGCGCGCTGTGCAGAGGAGCCGTTCTCCGTGAGCCGGCAGGGAGGGCATCTGCGAGGGACCCTCCTGGAAGGCGGCGTGGGCACCCAGAGAGGGAGGACCCGGCGCGGGACAGACTCGGCCCCAGACTGTGAGGGCTGTCCTCGGAGGCAGGGCAGCGCCCCCACCCGTCCTCCCGGTGGCCCCGGGAGCGCGCACCCGGCCCGCCCCTCGCTCCGCGCGGGACCCAGGCCGCCCTGGGCTCTTCGCAACCTCTGCGACCTAGAGGGGGCGGGAGGCCCTGCTCGGGGCGTCTGGTGCTGGGGTTGTTGGAACGGCCGTCCGGGGGAATGGTCTCCGTTCTACTCCGAAGTTGCTGTGAGACCGGCATGCCCTCCCCACCCTGCGCCTCTGTCCCGCTCGGTCCACCAAGAAGATGGAGCAGGGGGTTCTGTGGCCGCACCCAGCCGCAGGAATCCTGTGAGTTCACGGCCGTGGCTGTTGCCCCTGGATAAACTCTCCAGCGCACGGCACCGTGAACTGGGACGTCAGTTCCAGACCCGAGGAGCGTGTGGGAACGTGACGCTCACACCCACCGGACCAGCCCAGCGTTGGTGCGAGGCTGAAGTCACCCCAGCCTTCCATGGAAAACCCACATCTGAAGGCCTCTCCTGAGCATCTGGGACTCGGTAGGCTCTGGGCCCTGGGTCTGGGTGGAGCTTAATGGAGTCTCCGGCCAGGGAGTGTGTTCCTGAAGCGATGATGGGTCTCTCGGCTTTGAAGGAGCGGAAACACTGGGCCGGCTCCTGGTGTGATCTCTGGTGCCCGCGCCGCCCGCAGGCGGGGGACTGCCGCCCGACACAGCGAGAGGGGCCTGGGCCGGGCCAGGAGCGGCAGTCAGCCGGCCTAGCCACACGTGGTCCTCGGGCCGCTTCCTGCTGTTAGGACCTGGAGCATGTGTCCTCACCTTCCCAGGCCCGTTTCCTCGCGTGTCCAGCGGAGGTCTGTCTGTCAAGACCATTTTCGCCAATGCCATCTGTCCCTAAGGCCCTCTCTGACCCAAAACTCTTGGTTGGATTTTCCCCTGGCTTCCTCGGGGGCAGCATCGAGCCCAGCCCCCAGTGCTGGGAGGACAGGAGTGCCCGGCAGCCCGGGGCCTGGAGGCAGCCTCGGCCAGAGCGGGGTGGGAGTGAAGGATAATGCCCGGCTTCCTCGCCCCCCACACAGGTCTGAGATGTGTTCAGCCTCGTCCTCCAAAGTCCCTCGTGGCCTGTGCCCCCGGTTCTCGTAGCGGTAGCCTTCTTGGTCAATTTCCCCACTTCCCTGTCCACGCCTCTTGGGCTCGCCCCCAGATAAACTAGTTGCCCTCGAAGCCGGGTCTCAGAGGCTGCTTCTGAGAGGACCGACCCTGAGCAGTCCTGGATGTCGCAGGCTTTTTCTTAACAAGCCGGGTGGTGAGTTCGTTAAGCCCTATGAGCCGAGAGACGAAATTGAAGACGACAGGTAAGCAGGTGTGTAACCAATTAAAATGTGGTCCTTCGGGGCCCCTGGGTGGCTCAGTAGGCCAAGTGTCTGCCTTTGTTTCGGGCTGTGATCTCAGCAGAGCCGGCCGGCTTCTCCCTCTGCCCTCCCCGCTGCGCTCGTGCACGCACGCCATCTCTCTCCTTCCTTCTCAAATCAAAATCTTTTAAAAAATAGTAATAAAATAAAAGCCATTTTGAACTCAGGGCCACACACCAGGAGCCAGCAGGCCCCATGGAGCTCCTAGGCCGTGGTTTGCTGACCCTGGATGTCATACATAAAGCCTGAATCTCAATGGCTTAAGAAAATAAGTTTACTTCTTGTCTGTGTAACATCCAGCAATCGTGAGGACGGCTGACCTCGTCCTCCAGGCCGGGCAGTGGTTCGGGGACGCAGGCGGACCGAGGCTGATACGTGATTGGCCACAGGCACCCTGGGCATCGATGTCCAGTTGGTGAAGGAAGGGAGAGCGTGGGGGTTTGCATGGGAGGGACCAGGGACCAGGTCAAGGTGGCATTGTATACACGTGCCCGCCTGCATTCTGTGGGCCTGACCTGGGCCGCACGGCCCCAGCAGGCATAAGGGGTGTTGGGAAGTGTCTCCCGCCCGGCCGCTCATTCTCTGCTGTAACTCAGCGGGCCCGGCTGTCACCGGGGCAGCAAGAGTGCTCCTGCCGCAGGTCGGCAGTGAGTATGCGGGGAGGGACTTCTCTGTACTCACTACCCGGGTGCCAGACCCGCGAGGTCTTAACATAGGCCTGCCTTATTCCACAGAGAATACGCAGGCCCTCCGCTTTCCCACTCCCACCACCCAGGCTAAGGACTAAAACACCACCAACGGTTTCGAAACCACTTTGGGCCGCAGCCACATGCCCCCATCTCCCCACGCTCAGCCCTGCCCCAGGGCCTGTTTCCCTTCCTTTCCAGCCCCGCTGTGTCCCCTCCACACACACCCCGCCCCCCCCCCGAGAACCCGTGGCCCATTGTTGCCTCTTCAGCTGCTAAAGATCATTTACTTTTGTCGCTGTGGTTCGCTGATCTACACACACCACCATCTGCTTATCCCTGTTCCCATCAAGAGACCGGTGGGGTGTTCCTCGGGCCGTCTCAGCATCAGCGGGAGCGTGTTTGTACGCATCTCACGGGCACGTGTCCCCCCCCCCCCAAGAGCTGCCAAGTCGGAGCCCGTGGGCGTGTTCATCTTCAGCGGAACCCGTGAGGCTGAGCGGCTGCCTCCCCCAGCAGGGCACACGACACCCGGGGCCCCAGGCAACGTGGCCCCACGGATCCTACCGTGGGTACAGGCTCCCCAACCCACACCTCGTAGAGCCTTGGGTTGCCATCCTGCCACCTGACCCTTAATTCCCATCCAGTGAGGCACAGCACTGGGTCTTTATTCCCATTTGACAGAAAGAGAAGCTGAGCAGCCTTGCCTGGCCCTCAGCAGCTGGGCAGTGGGACATCTGCCATCATCCCACACTGACGAGGTCTGGCTCTGGAAGGAAGAGTGTGTCCCTGGCCTCTGTCCCATTGAACCCAAGGTCAAGCCGTCGGGGGGAGGCCAGGCCCTGCTGGTCCTCGTCATGCACGGCTTTGGAGGGTGAGCCTTGCTTTCTCCTTGAGCCCAGGATCAGGCCAGGGCTGCCGGAGCTCATGAGGTCCCTGGGGAGCCAGACAGGAAGTTCCAGGGGCTACATATGACTCATTGGTATGTAAAATGAGCTTGATATAAATTTCGGGATGCCGCTCTCCACCTCCACCATACAGGGAATGAAATTGCCTGCAGAAGCCCAGGGCCAGGGTTCCTGTGCGCAGGCACCTTCCCCACTGTGCCGGCTCCTCCCCGGCCCTCCTGGCCTTGCTCCTGGGCCCCTTCCCTGTCGCATCCCTTCCCTCCGGTCTTCCTCTTGTGCTCCGGTGAGTCCGAGGTCAGGGAGCAGCCCCCGGGCCCACTGCCCTTTGCCATTTCCCTTCCCCACTGCGAGCCTCAGTTTCCCTCTCACTAGGGGTGAGTAAAGGTGGTCTCTTCAGCCTCAGAAGGGAAGCACCAGCTCACTGTGCACGTGGGCCCCAAGCCAGGCTCGCAGGAGGCACAGCCTCTGCAGTGGAGAGCTGATGTTAACTGGAAAAAATGGCCCCAAAGAGCACTGCTATATCTCAGCCCCGTCTCTGCGGCCAACAACAACAGCACGACCTTCTACAAGACGGGTGATGGGAGCCACAAGAACCGGAGACGGCACACACTGGGCAAGAACTTTCCAGGAGGGCCACCCCAGACACGATGGCCTGGGTTGGAAGGACACAGATGACCATCCCCTGGGGTCCAGAGGAAGAGTTTGAGGCAGGCGACTGCGGAGGAAAACCTTTGCCATCTCCAGATCTGCCAGAGCAAAGGGCGGGCAGGGAGCCTCAGGACTAGATAGAACCCAGGAGTTTGGGGTCCCCAAGGAAGGGGCTCCTGATGAGCCGTGACCCTATAAGATAGCCAGGCAAGGAAGTAGAGCAGGGATGGGGTAAGTGGGAGTCACATCCCTCTCTTCTTCCTTTGATCTCATGCTAACACATCCCGCCAAGCAAGCCCAACAGGTGGTCCCTAGAGTTCAGCTTCCCAGGCCACGGAGTAGGACAAGGAAAGCAGGATGGATCTAAGGGCTGAAAGGAGGGTAACCAGTTCCAAGGCTGACTGCCTCATTGTGGAGGACGCATTTCGGAGGGCCCCCAATTTCCTACCTTCTAGAACTGGTGCTCTTGGGTAAGCCCCTCCCCCAATGTGGGTGGTCTTTAACCGAGAGAATGTCGCAAAGCTGCACGTACCCCTTCCGTGGCCACGTTACCCAGGACTGTCCTGTCCCTCTGGCTGAAGCTCTGACTCTGGCCGACTTTGCTGAAACTGGTGCTGTGTGGGGAGGTGGTGAACTGCAGGTGGCCCTTGGCTAGCACCAGCTAGGCGTGGAGCCTGACCCCAGCCAGCAGCCTACAGGAAGTGGAGCCCCCCACCCACATCCCACAGCACAAGGAACTGAGAGCTGCCAGCAACCACATGAGCTCGCAAGGGGCTCCTTCCCCAGCTGAGCCTCCAGATGAGACCCCAGACTCAGCAGACACCTTGGTGGCAGCCTTAGACCCCGAAGAGAGGACCAGCTGCTGGACTGGTCTGCCCGGACTCCCGACCCACAGAGCCTGCGACATGATAAATGTGCGTCGCTCTGAGCTGCTGATAGCGTGGTGATATTTGGGAGGCACTGCAGCAAAGTAAGGAGGGATTGGGTACCTGGAAGTGGGAGCCGCCATAACGCATACTGAGAAATGTGGGAGTGGCCTTGGAACAGCCAGCAAGAGACTGAAGGCCTCATGTGATGACCCTCAAGGCCCCACATGCTCCCAGCAACCACATGAACTGGTCCTTCCCCAGTCGAGCCTTCAGATGGGAGCCCGGCCCTGCCGCACCTTGTGGGAGCCCTGCAGAGGACCCAGCCATGCCCAGACTCCTCCCCCAGGAACAGTGAGGTGATGGACATGTGCTGTCAGGACGCTGAGTGTGTGCTCATGGCGTGCAGCCCCAGGCCGTACCCTCCCCAGGGTGTTCAAACAGTGCCAACAATCCTAGACAGACGCCTGCTGTGCCAGGGGGCTGTGCCTCACTTCTGCACCTTCGCTGATCATGTGAGGTCCTACCCGAATACGGGAGCACTGGGCTCCCAGGATCCTTTAACGGATTCACTCCTAGGTTCCTGTGATGGGCAACGTGGCCACGTTCGGGTGGGATAGTGGCATCCCTTTATCTTCTGTGTTTCCAGATCATCAGAAGCATCTCAAGTTCTTTCCTGGCTACTCCAGGGCCTCGTGGTTACGCGTGCTCAACCAAAGCCACAGATCGGGCTCCGTTGTCTTTGCTAAGCATGTGGCGTCGGCAGCCTGGGTTTGTCTGTGCGGACCACCTCACGGCCCCGGGGGCTTAACAGATTTATTCTCCCAGTTCCAGAGACCGGAAGTCCAAGATCAAGGTCCCAACCAATTCACTGTCTGGTGCCAGCTCTCCTCCTGGCTTGTAGGTGGCCACCTTCTTGCTGTGTGCTCACATGGCAGGGAGGGAGGGAGGGGAGACAGAGAGAGAGACCATGTCTCTCCTTCGGAGGCCAATCCATAGGACGCAGGCTCCACCCAAGGGCCTCATTTAACCTTAATTCCCTCCGTAAAGGCCCATCTCCAAATACAGTCGCGTTGGGGGTGGGCGCTTCATGATCTGAATGGGGTGGGTTGGGGGGGCACAAGCCCACCGTCCATAGCACAGAGGGTTAAAGTCTCTACCTCAACCCCCTATGTTGGCTTCGCTCTTCTTTCCTTTGACGATCAACAGTGTGGCCAGACCCTCGTTTCCCATCGAACACCGGCATGTGTGCTGCGAGAGGAACGGGTGTCTTGAGAAAATAGGGCTCTGCAGTGAAACAGGATTAGCGAGGGGGGCTCACCCCACGTGGAACTCCAAGGCTTGTCGGAGTGAGCTCGCCGCACACATAGGGACGCCGGCCCCCAGCCGGGGAGGTGCCCCTCCAATGGGCGGGTGGGCGCCGGCTGCTCTGGTTCAGACAGCACGTGGGCACTCGCCCTCCCAAGTTCAGCCACTGAGTCCAGTCACGCCGTCCCCAAGGTGAGTCAGAGTCCAGCCGGGAGACCCTCCTTCCCCAGCAGACAGACGAGCCCCAAGGGATCCCTGTCCCAGCCACCTCCTACCCCTTCGCTGACACTTCCCGAAGCGGGTTTTTGGCTCAGGCAGGATTTACTGCAGCTTTGTAAGCTGCCCAAGGCCACTTCTCCTGCCAGCCCATGAGCAAACTAAAACAAGAAGCTTTTCCTCTCTCCAAATGCTTGAAAGGGCGTCCAAGGCCCTGTCGGCTGCACCCAGTGCCTTGCTCGGACTCATCCCTCTGGGCCGCCCAGCCTGTGGGCGAGGCCCATGGGAGGACCCTTAACCCCACCAGGGGCCTCTGGACCCCTCCCTGGTTGCCCTGTTCATCTGTCCCCCTCTCAGCAGGATCTCCTGCCACCACCACCCCCCTGCCTGCAGAGAGCCACCAGCCCCCTGGGAAGATGGCAGTAAAGCACCCACAACTCCAGGACACTGGGCCCTCCCGCCACCCCCACTGCCAGGGGTCTGTGTGTGGGTTCAGTGGCTGCAGCTCTGGGAACGAGTGGGGAGGGGAGCAGGCGGAAGGGGCGGAACGGTAGCTGTGAGGAACCAGGGTCTGTCCGGATGGTTGTCCTCAACCCCACTCACCACTCATGTTCTAGAGAAAGACAAGAGACACCCGAGGGCCAGGAGCAGGCAGTGAAAGCCAGGAGACCTACAGGGAGGTGGCAGTGGAGAGCGCCCAGGACCAAGCCCATAGTTCCGGATGGTCAGCATGACTGGCCTCCACAGATGGCCGAACACCCAGCAGGGAGAGCCGGCAGGCCAAGGTCAAGGGTGTGGTTGGGAGAACCTGGGACCTCAGCACGGCGGGTGGGATGTCCGGAGACTCTCGCTCCCAGGCTCCTCCAAGCCTTTGGCACCAGCAGGTGCAGCCCCCGAGACATGGGAAAGCACGTGCCCCCCCATCTTCCCCTGGGTGGAGGCCTGGACCCAACTGGGGAAGGGGAGTCAGTACCCCAAGGAGCTGAGAGCTCTGGCAGCCCATGGGACTCGAGTCAGAGGGTGCTGGAGGAAGGAGTCAGTCCTAGAATCACCTGGGGAAGAGGCTGACCCCACGGAGCTGCTGGGTAATGAGGCTAAGCCCTGGGGACGAGACCCGCAGCGAGGACGTCAGGCCTGGAGAGCCCCAGCCGCGGTGGAGAGCTGGGTCTCTTTGGGAGGGCAATGCCCGGCATGCCGTGGCCCCCAGCAGAGACAGAGGGTCTGACCACAAGACCCTGGTTCCCCATGAGCAGGCGCCCGAGAAGGCAGGGCTGATGAGCGGGCCCAGAGCCCTCACACCCTCCACTGTCTCATGGCCCAGTCCCTCCACTGCTCCTTGACCTCTGGAGGTCCCGCAGACAGCGGGAGGAGGAAGCCTGCAGCTGGGGGGCCCGGTGGGTCTGCTCAGGTTGTGGGCACACGCTGAGGCTGGATGGCGGCCCCTCCCCCCAACCCCGCCTGGCCTGGGGGGGACAGTGTGGAAGCCCTGAGGGAGGGTCCCACCCCTCCACCCCCTGTCCCATGGGGGAGGCGGGCTCATCCCCTCACACAGCTGCTTCTGCTGACCGTGTAGGAAAGCGACAAAAGCTTCCTGAGGGCCTGCCTTGACCGTCCCCCACACAGGGGATGCAAAGCCCTTTTCCCTTCCCCTTGAGAGGAGAATCAAAAGCAGCACCGAGGCATTTTTTAAAATGCATTTCACAAGTGTTCTGAAACCCAGATGCACATCATTTCGTCCACCTGGTTTCTGTATCTCCTAAATAAAACTCCACAAAGAAGGAGAATTCTCCCCCATTCTGGAGTGTGCTCCAGCGCGCTTACCCGGGCGGGCGGATGAGTCAAACCCTGCGGGGGCGGGGGGAGGGGGGAGGGGCTGGGGGGGAGGGAAGGGGAGCAGGACGGGGAGCCAGCTGCCCTCCTCCGAGTTCACCAGCGCTTCCCTGCCCCAGACTCGTGGCTCTGGGCCCCGGTGGAGTCCTGCCAGGACCGGGGCACTTTGTGTCTTCAGGATCCAGGCCTGAGGAGTCGGCGGGGCCAGTGCTCCCCGCCCCCTGGGGAGCGGAGTCCTCCTGTGGAGGCCACGGCTCCCGGCACACTTGCGGAAGGCCTGGGGTTGACTCGGAGCGCCGGAGGGAAGGGAGTCCCCATGCGTGCCTGCCCCACACCCGCCTTCGGGGCTCCAGTCCGGCAGCCGGGATCCGAGGTCCCCTCCGCCCCAAGGCTCAGGCTGCCCACCGGGGCCCGGGCCACAAGCTCGGGTCCCCGGAGACAGCCCTGCCGGCCTCCGAACAGCCTAAGCAGCGGCCCCAGCTCTCCCCGCGGGGCGGTGCGTCCAGTAGCTCCCACTCCACAGGGGGAAGCCACTCGCATGAGGCCACGCAGCCGAGATGTGGCCGAGCCGGAAGCCCGAACCCCTCCGCTCATCTACACCCACCGCACTACCACCGGCCGCTCTCGGAGCACCTTGCTCGTCACACAGGTGGGCAAGCCGAGGCCACTAGTTCACGGGCCCTGGGTGAGCCCCAGTCTGTGCTGAGGAAGTCCCAGGAGTCTAGGGGTTTCTGGGGACCCCCACCCTCCGAACGTGTGGGCGCTGGCAGGGCCACTGACCATGGCTGCGTCCCCAAACCCAGGCCCCCAGCGAGTCCGCACAGAGGCTCGGGAGCAGGCGCGGTCAGGACGCGTCTTGGTGGGGGAGGGCAGTCAGGGCGGGGACGGGGGACAACGAGGGCTCCCAGTCAGCCCCAGCCCATGGAGTTGGAGGGGGTCACAGGGAACAGCTCGCAGCCCAGGGCCCGCCTCCCCTCCCACAGGCCCAGCCTCCCCGGGAAGAGGCCCAGAAGAGGAGGAGGAAAAAAATTCATTTCCTGAGCATGCATGGAGACGGGGAGGACAGCGTCCACGTGGCAGCTCCTAGACACCCCCATCACCAACGGCCGCGGCCTGTGGCCGCGGCCCCAGCAGGCACATGGTGGCAGGGGAGGGGGCGCTCCTGCTGGGACTGGCAGTACCCCCTCTTCAAAGACGGGCCCTCTGCTCCTTCCTGTCGTGCCTTCACAATCTCTGTGCCCCCTTTGCTCCGCGGGACCCATGCCTGCTTCTCCTTGCTCCTAGGACAGTGGGGAAAGTGTCCCAGGGAGCCAGTCATGGGGGACGCAAGGGTCCCTCCCACCAGCAGGAGCTCCCGCAGATCCCCCAGGCCCGGGCCAGATCCATGCCTCCATGTGCTAGGCCAACCCCAGGCAGCAGGGACACAGCTGGGAACAAAACATACCTCCCTGCTTTGGGGCCAGTGGAGACAGCATGAAGTACATACCAGCTGCCTCCCAGCCTGAGGAAGAAAGACACAGGGAGGAGACAGGGAGAGGGGAGGGTGGAGACATCCTGAACATTCCCTCAGAGAAGGTCCTGCTTAGGAGTGGACAACTGGAGAGGAGCAAGACAGAAAGATGCCAGAGGACCGGGGAGGTGCAAAGGCCCTGAGGCAGCAGCACGCTCCCCGGCGGCAGTTGCCCGGCTCCCAGGCGCACGTGCCATGCTCTCGCTCACACGCACCGAGCACCAGCCGTGCACCTGGTTCTGCAGGGGTGGGGCTCTTCCTCAGCTGCTCAGGCTCTCCGTGGAGGACAGACACACCAGCCAACGGCCACCCTCAGGGACGTCACCATGGAGCAAGGGGCAGGGGCTTGCCAAGCTCAGGCCTCACATCTGTAAAGTGGCTTAGAGGCTGACCTTGGGTGCTCTATCCAGGGCGGTCTGAATCGTCCCCCGGAGTTCTGCGAGGACCCGGGAGGACGTCCGCAGTCCCCCATGGCACCAGTGAACGTGTCTGAGCCGACCCCGTGCCGTCTGGCACCCCGTTTTGGCCTCCCTGGCTCTGAGGAGTCCACGAACGCCCCGTGCCAGAGCAGCTGCCGAAAGGGTTTGGTGGGAGAGGGTGGGAGTCCCAGGGGTGGGAGTCAACAGGGCCCAGCCTCCTCCCAAAAGCAAGGGGCACACGCGGATGTGTGCCCCTCCTCGCCGACTGGGTGCCAGCCCCCCGGCCTCCTCAGACGCACCCAAAAGATGGGAAAGTCCTGGCTCAGCTCCAAGCACAAGAGCAGGGGTGACAGCGGCAGCCGCCCAGCTCCTAAGGGCTCCGTCCCGGCTTGGCCCGGGTCTGCCTCTGCACGGAGCCAGAGGGGTGGACACGCGCGATGAGGTGTGAGCTCGGGCTCCCAGCAGCAGGTACGCCCAGCTGGGCTGGGAGAGGAGGACATGCCAGGGGAGGGAAAGGGGCACGGCCTCCCATTCCCACCAGGGTGCCAGCCTCCCCTCTGAGACACTGGTGCTTCCACCCAGCCCGGCCTCAAGACCACCCAGGCCAAACTGGTCCAGGTGGGGCTGGGACGGCCCAGAACTGGTCCAGGTGAGGGAGCCCGGAGCCCATGCTGGATGCCCTTTCCTGGTCCAGGGCCCTCAAGGTGTCCAAGCTGGGCCAGCGTGAAGCTACGCATTTCAGAAGGTCGATTCTCTAGTGTCACTGGACACGGCACCCGTGGGCAACAGAAGCCACGCAGATGGCCAGGAGAGGGGGGACACGGGACCCCCTACCCGCCCAGAGAGCCCCTGGACCCCGAGGGCAAGTGGGGAAGACTGCACATGGCCCTGACCGTGGGGCACCATGAAGGGCTCCCGCTGAGCCTCGGACCAGTCCCTCCTGCTTCACCCCTCGTTCTCTGCCACCAGGTGCATGAAGCTAGATCCCAGCCCCGTGTTACCCTCCTGTGCCACGTGGCACTTGACCTGGGGTCTCCCTCGGGAGAGGGTGGATATACTACGTCCTGCCCCAGACGTAGGGGACACGGAGGACACAGGGGACACGGACGCCGGGGCCTACCACTCAGTCTGTGTCGAACTGGGGCCTGCAGTGAGACAGGCCAGGTGACTACCACACGCTGTTTGTGTCCTCAGAGCAGGGAGATGGGGAGGTCCCCCACCCAGACCACTCAGCCTTTCCTGGGGAAAGGTGACAGGCAGGGGTGGGGGGGCACGGGTGGGAGGGGCACGGTGGTGGGTGGGCCCGTCTTGGGCTCTGATTCTAGCTGGGAACCCTGGGGAGCCCAAAGTCCCTCCCACCCCAGGCCGGAGAGCAGGGCCCCATTTCCCTCAGCAGCAGACACTGTTGGAGGAGGGCCCCTGTCCCGGGAGGTAGGACAGGAGAGGACGAAGCTGGGCATGTGGTAGGTGGGAATGAAGGATCTGCGAGGCCACATGTTCCCAGAAATGCCCAGTGCAGGGGGTCGTGCAGGGGTGCCGGAACTCCCCCTTTACCAGCTGGGAACCGGGGAACCAGGTCTTCGCCAGACCAACCCCGGACGCTCCCTCTTCAAGACCGTCAAGGCTGGTCCATGAGAGCTATCTGGGAAGGAGCCCCCACCCCAGTGTAGGACCCCCACTCTAGCCCCCTAGGCTGCCCACAGCCGGGCCCCTGCTTGGGGTGACCTGCTCTGCCTCAAGTGTCCAGAAGTCTGGGGCCGCGGTGCCCACCACCCACGGGGGTCAGCCTGGCAGAAAGAAGCCCCAGATTCTGTGAGAGCTGTGACCACGGTCCGGGGCCAGTCATCCCACAGCCCCATGCCCATCCAGCCGGCCACGTTGCGGGGTCTGGTCTGAGCAGCCGTGTGAGAATGGAGGAAGGCCAAGACCCCTCAGGTCTTGCTCTGGAGGCCCATGCTTGGGTCCACACTCTGCAGTCGACCTCTCGAAATTCTTATTAATTTTTGAATGAGGAGCCCTAGCCCCCCCTCCCACCAATTCTGCAGCTGGTGCAGATCCCAGCTTTCCTGCTGAGTGCCCCAGAATCAGCCGTGCCCCCGCCCTGGGCCTTGGCTGCCTGTCTGTGAAATGGGTTCATACCCGGTCCCTGGGGTGGCCCAGGGAGGTAAAGGGAACAGCAGCAGCTCTGGAGCCCTGGGGTGGAGGGTGAGGGGTCCCAGAGAGACGGAGGAGGGGAGGGGTGGGGAGAGGCAAAGCTCTCTCTCTTCCCTGTGGTGTCTGCCGTTCCTTCCCTCTGTGCCCGGTTCCACCTCACCCCAGGAGCTGGGAGGATCCAGTATGAGTCTCGCAGAAAAGGAGAGGCTGCACATTTTCTGAGATGTTTTAAATGTTGCTTTGGCAACGCTGCCGCCCCCACGGCCCGAGTCATCCTGACATGAGACAAGCCTGACCTGCGTCCCGGCCCCAGCTCCCCGCGCCCCAGCCAGTGCCGGGCAGGAGAGGCCAGTCTGCCCTCTCCACACGGACTCTTTTTGGAGCCAAAATACACGTCTTCGTGCGCCGGGCTCTGCATGGCTAAGTGTGGATGGCCCCAGACCCCTTGTAGATGTCTAAGGCCCAGAAGGGGCCCAGCCCAACTGGTGTGACTGGGCCAGAGGCCCTCACGCTGCAGGAGGAGAAACTGAGGCCCAGAGAGGCAGAGAAGCTCCCACTGCTGAGCTGGAGTGGTCCCAGGTGTTGTACCTACCAGGGGGTTGTGGGGTGCGGAAGGGCGCCGGCCTGGGGAGTGTGGCACAGGCACCAGCCGGGGGTTCTCTGAACCTCGCCTCCCTGCCTGCCAGCGATAATATAAGATATTTCTAAGCACGAGGGACCTCAGTGGACCTAAACTACCTGGGCCAGGGCCCAACGCGCACAGGGCAACAGACATGGTAGCTCATCCGGGAAAGGCTTGGATGGGCTGATAGGTGGCATTCAGGGGCCCAGGCCACCGGCAGGCAGCGAAGGGAAGCCAGCAGACCCCCCTGGCAGGAGCAGGCCCACCTCCTCTCCCTTCATCCCAGCTCCTCTCTGCATGGTGGGGGGGGGGGCGCTCCAGGGACATCCGCTCTGGGGGAAGTCGAGTTCTCCCGTACACTCTTAGGTTCAGAATTGGAGGGCTGCAAATTAAACTGACAACAGTCAGGTTTCTGAAAGAATAGACAGATTTTCTACCCACGTACATACATACACAGAAAAATAGGATTGAAAGGGGCAGTTCAAATTTGGGGCTCATGTACCATCTTAGGGGGCCCTGAGGGGAGAAGAGGGGAGGGGCGCTCACAGGAAGACAAGTGACTTCTGGGAAAGGTAAATGGGCCTCAGGAAAATTGGTGGGAGCTAGGGCAGCATCATCCC
This sequence comes from Mellivora capensis, assembly GCA_004024625.1. Classification (NCBI taxonomy): domain Eukaryota; kingdom Metazoa; phylum Chordata; class Mammalia; order Carnivora; family Mustelidae; genus Mellivora; species Mellivora capensis. Next base: position 169,965 of record PISX010001073.1, read on the forward strand.
AGCGCAACCCCAGGCCGCGGACACCAGGGTTCTGAAACTTTCCTCACAGGTTCCATCTGGGCTCTGGGTCATGTCCCTGCATGCAGGTGGAGGCAGCAGAGTCCAGACCCTCCTTTGGGGCCAGGGAGAGTGGAAGATCCAGGTTGTAAGTGACCCCCCAAGCCTGGACTCCACTCCTGCCCAGGCCCCGGCTCAGCCCCTGCAGAGGGAGGCCTCGGGGTGGCCCGCCCCAGGGGACCTCTCCTGCCCGCTCCAGACCTGGAGGGAATGTGTGAGCCAAGGCCGGCTCCCATCAGGACCGGAGCCAGGGACACAAGCTAGAGGTGAGCGAGGAGTCTGGTGGCCCCAGCCTGGGCACGAGAGCGTCCGGCCGAGTAAACTGAGCAGAGTGTCCGAGAGATGTGGCTGTGGACCAGGGGCCTGGAGGGAGGCCATGGCCCTGACCTTGCGGCTTCTCCCCGCAGAAGCCCGCAGGACTCTCCCCCTGCCCAGAAGGCTCCAAGATGGCCTGTCCAAGCCCCAGACACCAAAGCCCTCCATACAGGCATGAGAGCAAGACACAACTGGGCCCCCCGCAATGCCTTGGGGCCCGCCGGCCCACGGGCTGGGGTGCTCTTCCTCCCCCGAGGGGCACAGAAGGGCACAGAGTGTCGGGAGCCTCAGCTCCACCCTGCGTCCCCAGCCCCCGCCCCGCCCCCACAGGACCCAAGCTTCCACGCAAGATGGATACTCTGCCGGCAGGGGGCTCTCCAGGGGCTGAGGCCACCAGCCCAGAACTCACAGGCCACCCAGGCCCCACGAGGGCCTGGCCAAGACGGGGAGACGGGCAGAGGCCATCCACTCATCCGCATAAACTCTGGGTGGGCCTGGATCATGGAAATCAGCCCCGACTTATTTCCCCTCACACATCCGAGCTGCCCCCCAGCCCCCCAGAGAGACCCGTAAACCCTGAGCTGCAGACATGGCCAGGGCACGGGCGGCCCCCACACACACCTACGCCAGTCAAGACTGGAAGTCGACATGGTCGCTGTCGCTCCGAGGGGGGCAGGGCCTTGGGCATGCCCAAGGCGGGCTCGGGGAGGCTCGGGGCACCTGCCCCTTCCAAGGTGGATGTCAGGGGACGAACAGTCTTTGGGTGCAAACCTGCTCTGCTTCTGGAACTTCTATTCCTCTTTTGTCGTGAACAGAGGCGTCAAGAAACCAGGAGTGGAAGCTATAGCTACGGAAACGTTTGGGAGAGACTCTCACCAGTGACCTGCACAAACATGGAAACTTCTGGGGCGTGGGGTGGGGCTGGGGGCCCCACACCCCCGGACGGCCCAGGACAGGACCAGTGGAGGCCAACCTGTCTCAGCCGCTAGTAGCCCCTCGTTTCAGCGACTCCGAAAACCTGCTGCCAGGCTGGGCGTTCTGCTGGCTGGGATTTTTACTGTCGGGTCGTTTTAAAGGTTTATTTTTTCCCTTGCTGCACAAAATTGATGCCCTTGCTCATCAAGCTGCCATCTGTCTTCAGGCATAAAAATGCACCAGGGGAGCCCTGGGACTGTCTGGTTTGTCTCAGGGAGAGGAGGGAGCGCCAGCCCAGTTCCATAAAGAGGCAGAAAACGCACCACGAGCTCCACGTGCTCTCAAACTGTCCGCCCCAGGAGTGCGCGGTGGGCCGGCTCCAGGCATGGCTGATGCCCCGGCCCTGCCCGATTGCAGGGGTGCCAGCCTCGCTCTCTCCCTCCCCCATCGCCGGCCACCGACCTGCCTCCAGCCCAGTGGCCAGTACCCTAACATCCCAGCAATGGGCCTGTTTCCCGGCTTTCCTTAGCCACGGCCACTGACCGTGGCCAGTAGCTGAGAAGTGAGTGCCTCTTGTCTCCCTTCGTCCTTGTGCCGGGTTCCCTCCAGGTCCCCCTCCAGTGGAGAGGCCCAGCACAGCCCTCCAAAGGCAGAGGCCAAGAGCACAGCCCCTGGCTGGAGACAAGCCACCATTGTAGCCAAGCCCACGTGGGAGCTCCTGGCTAGGGACTGCGCTGGGGCCTCTGCATGGCTTCTCACTGGCTTTAGGAGGGTCTTCCATTAGGATCCCCATTTTACAGATGAACCCACTGAGGCCCAGGGGAGCTCAGTAATGTGCCTGAAGCCACACAGCCAGGGTCAGAAAGCCGGTCCCTCTTGATGGACAGCACCACGTTGCCACATCCTTCCCGGACCCAAAGACGGCCCACAGGTGCTCTGGGACCCAGCCAGCTCTGGCTGGGGGTGCCTGGAGGCCCAGTTCCATTCCACCTCCTACCGAACCCACCCCACCTGCCGGACGCCGGCGTCCCATGGAGGAGAGGAGCCAGGCACGTGGGAAAACAGGCCCTGGGAGGTGCCACGAGAGCCATCGGGAGAATGGCCACTGTGGGCCCGTGGCTGAGCCGGCATGGGCCAGCACAACAGAACGTGCGGGAGTTGCAGTGTGCGGCATGACCCACGGGGCGCGGGGGACATGGCCAAGCTGCCGGGGCCCGTGTGGAGGGAGCCGGCGTGAGGCTGGAAACGGCTCTTCCCGCCCCAGCGTGAGGCTCCAGCCACATGGCGACATCAAGCTGTGGCCTCGTGAGAACCCTGCTTCCGGATCCCTGTGACGGCCACCCCTGGTCGCGTCACCGCCAGCCACCAGGCAACCCTTCCCTCCCGAGGGAAAGAAGCTGGAACCTTCTTCACGCCGGGGCCCCACCCCTCGGGGAGCGGCAAGGCACCTGCCGAGGGGTCCGGCCCTTGGTGGGCACCCGGCAGTCCCCACCCTCCCCGTGTGGGGTCAGGGAGGCAACGGACTCCCGCTCTGGTAGAGCAAGACGATGAGGGCCCAGAGCGGATCGGCCCGTGGAGAAGGGGGCGGACTCCCTGGACAAGGCCACACCCGCACCCGTCAGGCCCTCCCCTGACTCGGGGGGACGGCTCATCTCTTTAGGCCATGTGTTCAGGATGGGGGGGCGATTCTGTCCCCCAGGGGACATTTGGCAACAGCTGGAGACAGTTGTGGTTGTCGCTATGAGGGTGGGGAGTGCCTGCCGGGGTCTGGCAGTAGAGGCCGGACGCTCCAGCCGTCCCCCGCACACTGGACGGCCCCGCTCTGGGCCACCGAGGGGCGAGGGTACCTCCCAGACCAGCAAGACACGGCTCGCACGGGAGGATGTGGCCAGGGGCCCTGGCAGCCCGGAGGCAGGGGTTGGTTTGGGGGAGGCGGGGACCCCGACTCCTGGAGCCCAGTGCAGGGGCTCCCCATCGCAGGCAACGGGGGCGTCTCACCTTGGGCTCAGGAAGCCAAGGCAGGGGCCGTGGCTAACTCGGGCACTACCTGAATCCCCTGAAATACGTTCTCAAAAATGGGGCGCTTGTTCCTTTCATGGCCTTTGGGAAAGAGCAAAAGGGCGGTGGCTGCTGCCAGAGGTCCTCACGGCCCAGAGAAGCAGGGAGGACGGGCGGACAGCAGCGTCACCATCGCCGCCTGCCACCTTTTCCTGGGCGACCCATGGCCTGGCCCTGAGCGTGGTCAGAGGCAGCAGCTCCTGGATTCCTCGCCAGAACCCTCTGAGGTGGGGGCTGGTCCCGTGGCACAGACGGGGAAACGGAGGCTCAGGAAGGGTCTCTCGTTGTCCAAGGTCAGAAAGCTGAGGCCGGCACGGCCGGGTTCTTCCGGTCCGGGCCCAGAGCCCTTGTCCAGCTGTCCTGCCGCCTTGGGACAAGCATGGCCACGGCCCCGGAGCTGCCTGGGACCTCCGCAGCAGGATAAAACAGACGCTGCCAGAAGCCCACCGTTAGCTACCCGTGTGTGTTAGTGACCGCGGTGAGCAGGAGCCCCCTGGATGCTAAAATGAACAGGCAAAAGGTCAGGAAGGAACAGGATATTTGCATTCCCGGGCGACAGGTGAAGGGCTGAGGGCCTCACAGGGATGGAGGGCCTTCCAGGGGAGGCCGGGACCCAACGGTTTGCAGGGCCTGGAGATCCATCACCATCAAGTCCTTCCAGGAACCCAGTGAGGCCAGGGCTGCTTTGATTCCCATCTCACAGAAGGGGAAACTGAGGCTTGGAGCAATGGCGACATGCTCGAGTCTGTGAGGGCTGTGGTCGGTGTCTGTGTGCAAAGTCCAGCACCTTCTACAGGCCCACACACCTGGCATGCGCTCACCCCCACCCCTGTCAACACAACACAACCGGGGCTCACGGGGAATCCTCCGGAAGCCGAGATCTCCAGAGAGACAAGAATTCTGTTCACAAAACCCTAGAGCACAGGAAGGTCAGACCGCGTGGTCTTTCTCCAAGGGAGGAAGAAACTCAGACAGGTAGATGTGGTTCAGGAGAGCTTCTTGGAGGAAGGAACAGGGTCAGGGAGGGTCCCGGAGCCTCCCTGGTTGGAGCCCCACGGCCATGTTGCCAAGACCCCTGGGATGAGCCAGTCTGGGTCTTCCCGAGGCCGCATCCACGCCCAGTCAGGAGCCCCCCCCGCCCCCGCCCCAGGCTGGAGACCTGCCACCTGTCGGCCTCCCGTCCCACCCGAGCTACAGAGAGGACAAAGGAGGTGAGTCTCTCTCACTCGGCCACAAACCGCTGCTCTCGGGTGACACCAAGCCACAGATCATCCTGGTGACCCACTGCCCCCAAGACTGAGCCCCTCTAGCATGGAAAGTTCTGGGGCTCCTGGGGATGCCTGCATTTCCTGTGACAGGAGGAGGCCCTCAAGGGGCTTGAGGAGGGATTTCTGACTCACAGGTTGATGGCCAAGGCCCCCAGTGGAGGAGCTATGGAGGGACCACCCGAAGCAGGTGGGTGTCTCTCGCCCAGGGCCGTGGCCGGCCGGTTTCGGGGAGGCGGCTCTTAAATCCAGCGGCGTTGGCAGACTCCCACGGAGCTACCGTCTTCACTCCCCCACCCTCCGTCTCGGGACAGTCCACCTCCGGCCGCCTGCCCCCACCCCGTCGTGCCCTTGAAGGCCAGCAAGGAGTCAGGTCTGCCCCTCCCAGCCAGACCATTGACATTTGTCGACCCACCTCTCCCCAAAGCGAGATGCAGGCAGGAAGCAGAGCAAGCGACCGGAGGGCAGGCGCCCGCTGGAGGCTGACCCAGGCCCGGAACTCGCCCGGCCGCCCCCTGCCAGGTGCTCCCACCTTACCCCCACCCGGGGAGAGTCCCACAGACTCAGCCCGAGCACATCCTAGCCCATGGCCAAGGCCCCCGCAGGCGGTGGGAGGGGGTCCAAGAGCTCCACGCTTAGCGCAGAGCCAGAGGCTACTTTCCATGGAAAAAATGTCTTCAGACCCCCCCAGAGGCCAGGAGGCCCCAGCCCATGACTCAAGGCGGCTACAGCCACTGCTGAATCGTGTCCCAGACAGAAGGCGCCCCCCGCCCCCCACGCCCCGTGTCCCGAGCCAGGCTCTGCTCCCCCCACCGCCCAGCCGAACAGCCTCCAGGCTGAGCCCCACAGCCCCACGCCAGCCGGGGGCCCTCTGCTGGGTGGGCTCCTAGGGCAGGGCCTTGCTTCCAGGTCAGACCCGGGTCAGCTGGTCCCCTCGAACCTGAGTGGCTTTGGGCAGACACCCGCCCGTCCTTGCTGTCACTGGGCTTCTCTGTGGGTTTTATTTCAAGAAACATTTCTGAAGAAACATGGACGTGGTACTAGGCTAGCCTCCCACCCTGCCCCGGGCAGACTCCCCGGGCTGTGAGGTCCTTGGGGATGGCAGGCCTGTCTGGGAGGGGTCCGCAGGTGGAGCGGGTGGAGGCCTGGCCTCCATCAGGGAAAGCTTCTACGGAGAAGCCCGAAAATCTTAACGACGGGCAATTGGCCCCCTTTCCTGTACAGCTCCTGCCATGTTCCCGGACCCCTGGCTCTGGGCCTCGGCCCTCCGTAGACACCCGTCTAGCGGTGCTGGGACAGGCACGTCCTGAACCCGGGCTGGAACCGCCCCCCGGCAGAAGGCACAGAGGCTGGCTTCCACCCTCCCTCCCACTCCAGGACAGAAGGGCCAGGACCCGGGCACAACGTGAAGGTCAGCAACCCTCGGCCCCCAACCCCAGGGCACGCTTGGAAAGAACTGGAGTGGGGACACACTGAACCGGGGAGCCCTGAGCCCCGTAGTCCCAGGGCACCATCCCGAGCCCGGGAGCCATCGACACCAAAGGCGTGGTGGGGAGAGCTGCGCCGAATCAGCCAGGCTGCGTGCTGGGGCCTGGGGGGTGGGGGGGTGGGGGCTTGCGGTTGGGCGCCCCCCCGCCGCCCCCCCAACGGAAACTGAACTTTGGCCTGGAGCCCGGTGGAGTGCTCCTCCTCTGTCCTCCCTCCCGCAGAGGGGCGGCCCGGCCCGGCCACAAGTTTGGGACCAGACGCCCCGGCGAGTCCAAGGCGAGGCGAGGGCCCCTCTTCTGCTTTTCTCACTTCTGGAAAAGACCCCGCGTTTCATTAACTGTCCTGATTCGAAAGCCAGGAGCCGGCCTGGGACCCGTTCTGTGTGTGTGTGTGTCACAAATCATCCCGAGCCTCATAGTTTCCCCCTGACGTCAGCCGCATGGTTTGGATCCGAGGGGCCTGGGAGGTCCTCCGAGCATAATCGCAGTTGTCTTTGCAAAGTGAAATCAGATGGTTTTTCCAAACCTCCCCCAACCCCTGCCTCCTCCGTTCCCTCCCTCCCTCTCTCTCTCTTCATTATGTTCCTTGGACCACGTCCAGATGTTTCCTGCAACAACAACCCTCCAAAATTCACAAAAAGAGAAGGCAAGGCGCGCGGCTTCCTGCCGGCCGGTGGAGAAGCAGACGTGGCGGGGCGGGGGCGGCCACGTCCGCAGGCCGGGGAGGCGCGGGCCCCAGGGCGCTCCCAGGCCTCCGCCGCCGCCCCGCCCCGGGGCTGGACCCTGGGAACACACTGTTCTGGGGCCACAGGGCCTTAAGGACGGCCGCTCTCTCCCGACACCAGGGTCCTGGCCACACCAGGGGGGCCGGGGCCGGGGAAAGAGCTGGCCAGAGCTTCGGGACCGGGCTTTGGGCTCAGACGGGCCTGCTGGGAGTCCCAGCCCCACAGCCCGAGGCGTGCAGCCACGGGGAAGCCACGTCTCCACACGGAGCCTCTGCTTCTGCGCTAGGGCTCGTGCTGGGAGCTTTCAGTAAAAGCAGCCTCTGTCCCGTGCTGGCGCCAGAGACCGACTCACCTGGAGGCAGGTGTGGAGCTGAACGGGGAGGGCCGGTTCCAGAGGGCTCAGGGCAGAAGGGGCATCTGTGCCCTGGAGGGAGCCCAGGTTTACCCCAGGCAGAGATGCGGGAGTGCGGTCGAGGCCGGGAACCACTTTGAGCAACGGCCCGAAGGCTGGACAGACCCACGGTTGGGGCCTGAGACCCCTCTGGGAGGGCTGGCACAGGAGGGCCCCTGGGGGGCTGCCTGACGGGGCTGGGCCATCCCAGCTCTGCCGGCACACCAAAGCCTCAGCAAGGCCAACGCAGAAGTACCACCGGAGCCCAAGGAGAAAGATCCAGATGCCGCCTTCAGAAGTCCCCACAGGTCCCCTGCACCCCAGCTGCTAAGAAGACCCAAGTCTTCACGTCCATAGTCCTGCCACACAGTGTCCCCCCACGCTGTTTGTTTCCCGGTGCCCAGGAGGGTCAGATCTGGGACGGACGGGGTGGGGGGCTAGCACAGGCCTCCCCAGCCCACGGAGGCTCCCCACACCCGAGCACTGTGGTTCTCCCCGGGGACTTGGGGATCCACGTGGCTGCCCTGGGGGACCGGATCTGGGAATGTGGACAGCCGGAGAGAGGCGTCAAAGGCCCGGGGAAGCCTCAGCAAAATGTGCCAGAGGTCTGTACTTGAGGGCTCCTGGGACAGGACTGCCCTCTACGGGCTGTGGCGGAAATGAGGCCGACACTCTCCCCACTCACCTGCCTGCAGGGCCCACCAGCAGCGATGCAGTTCCGGGGCCTGGTCGGCGCTCACATGCTTCCCGGACCCTGGGTGCCCACACATGGGGCCAATCAGGGAAGCCATCTGAGCTCCCCGGCCGCCGGTCAGGTGCATGCAGCTGACCCGAGCCTTCTGTCCTGTAGAGGCTGAGCTGGTACCGTGCGGCCCAAGGGCCCCTTCAGTGCCTTCATCAGCAGAGACTCTCTGGCGTGCGCCACGGCCCCAGGGAAACTGAGGCAGGGCGTCGGGAGGGCTCAGAGGGTGCCTCCCAGCAGCGGGGCCAGGATCAGACCTTTCTTCGGAAAGCGAGGGCTGTGGGCACACAGGGTCTGCCGAGTCAACCCTTTTCTCCTGCATATGGCAATAGACCCACGGGGCACCGCGTGGGGCGGCAGCGCCCCAAGGAGCCCGGGCAGGGGAGAGAGTCCGAGGGCAGACTCCCAGTCCCGCCCGACACAGGGCCAGCCCCGTGGGGGCCAGGACACCTGCTGCTACCTGCACCTCACAGGGGATGCGTGGAGGCCAGATGGGGTCACGGAGCCCAAACCCACGCCCGATCTCACACTGCGCACCCACTCGGCCTCCCGAGTGAGATGGGCCACACTTCCAGCGGCTCTGAGACCCGGCCAGTCCTGGCTGCGTGGCTGTGCCCCGGCCCCAGTCACCACCAGGCTTCTTCCCTCGGCTTTAGGGGGAGTTCAGGCTCGACAGGCGCGTCCTTCACGGCGGCCACACTGCTGGGCCCTGCCCCAACCCGCCCAGGCCCCCCGAGAAGAATGCACGGACCCCTTCCTCCGTGGAAGGGGCAGCGAGTGTCTGCGGGGGGGCGGGGCACTGTTTGTGTCGGGATGAAGCCGCGGTGTGCACACAGCAGAGGAGGGAGGTTTGGGGGCAGGGGAGCCCGCCCACCCCACGCCCCCGGAACCACAAACCTCAATCCTAGAACAATCCCCTCCCCTTACAGCAGGGAACGCGGACCCCCCAGGGAGTGGAAGGGACATGCCTCTGGTCACACAGAGCTGTCAGCCCTCAGCCACCCGCACGGTCCCCTATCCAGAGACGTCCCCACTGCGGGCTTAATCTTTCGATTCTTCGCAGAAGCATTTCGGAAGATCCGTGTCTAAAGGCTTTTAGACGAGCGTGGCGCATCCGCGCAGCCCGGCCCGGGGCCCCAGCAGCCGCCTGGGAGGCCTCGGGAAGACCAAACAGGCGGCAACTGGAGAACCCTGCCTGGTTGTGGGTGAGCTTCGAGACTCCCCACCTGCGACACAGAAACAGAGCTTCTAGAAGGTTCTCAAGCATAGGCACAATGGCCTTGTCAGCAGCAGTGGGACCAGGCCACCCTGTCCAGTGGCCTGGCCAGTACAGCTGGAGACCTATGGGCCACCTGCCAGTAGCTGAAGATGGGAAATCATCGACACTGGTCGAGGGACAGAAATCAGAGGATTTAAACCCAGGGTTCCTCCAGGCGCACCTGGTGGGGAGGTCATCAAAGGTCCTTGATCTCTTCACACTGTCCTTGATCTTCCTGAGCCCTACACGGGGTCCCAGGGATGAAATTAGAAGCTTTTGTGCCCGAGGAACTCCTGTTCATCCTTCAGTGCCCAACCCAGAGGGGAAGCCTCCCAGCACTCCCCCCGCCCCCCCCCGCTTGCACTTTCCCCTGCATTCCCGCCGCACTCTGAACACGTCCCCGTCCTGACAGATCAGCCCACACGTGCTGTCTGCCTGCAGCCCCGTGAGAATGTTCTGGACTTTCACTGCCCAGGATGCCAGCTCCGAGCCGCACGTGACTTCGGAGAGCTTGGAACGCAGCTCGCACGGGTGGAGACGTGCTGCGAGTGTGAATGTATGCCTCTAGGACTTTGTGCTGAAAACCAAATGAAAAATAGCTCGTTAGGAACTTTTGTATCGTTTGCATATCGAAGTCATAACAGTTCCCCATACTGGATTAAATAAAAGTATATTATTAAAATTCACGTGGTTCCCGATGCGGCTACCAGAACGTTCTTAATCCCGTATGTGGCCCACACTGCGTCTCCGCCAGACACTCAGCCAACTGCCGAGCCAGCTCGGGTTCCTGGGCAGTGTTTGCTGAGCGAATGGATGAATGGGGGTGGGCCCCCCGGAGTCCGACCCGCCCAGCACGACGGTCCTGTCGCCATGCGGGCGCCTGTGATGGCGCGGAAGCACTGCCCCCTGCTCTGGGATGTCATGCACTCAGCCCCGCGGGGCGCTGGGCCCTGTGCTGGGGTCTCGGGGCACCCCGCGGAGAAGCCAGGGAGCCCCACAAAGGAGGAGTCCACAGGCCGCTTAACATGCCCATGACGGAAGCAGGGCACAGGGGGAGACTCGGTGCTGGCCTTTTCCCTGGAGCCTGAGAGGCCAAGGAGAGCGGAAGCTGGAGGCAGGGGCAGGGACAGAGCAGGCCGAGCCTCCGGGCCAGGAGGGTCATGGAAGGCTGGTAAGGGGCAGAGCCATGTGGAAGGGGACTGAGAGGAGGCCGGTGGGACCGTGAGGCATCTGGCTGGAGCTCAGCTCTGTGGCCCTCATGCCAGCCAGCCCCATGCCTAACCTGCCCACAGCCCCACGCACCGGCTGCTTCCCTCCCCTGCTCTCACCTCTGAGCTGTGGCTTGAACACCTGATGCACTATTGCCTCTGAGCCTTTTCACCTGCTGTTCCTCTGCTAGGAGGCCTTTCCCTGGGTCTTTGTGGGGTTGGCTCCTCGTTGAGGCCTGCTCAGAGCTCGCATCTCGGATGGCCTTCCCAGGGGCCACACACCTTTACTCCTGACAGCCAGGCCCCCAGAAGCAGCCTCGAGGTCCCCAGCGCAGGCTCCTGGCATGTCCCATCTTTCCAGTTGTGGGGGCTTTCTGCAGCCTCTGGGGACAGGCTGGGGACATCGTACTGGTGTCCAAGGTGGTCAAAATTTATAATCACTTCATACCTGACAAGGTCTAGCCACGGAGGGAGCTCTACCTGGACCTCCCCTAGGACTGGCCCAGGCCCTGGATCCCCCTTGTCCTGCATCCCACTCCCCTAGCAGCAGGTGCACCCGCCCTACCCACTCCCCCCCGGTCCAGGTGTGAGCTGACTAGCTGGGAGCGGCACGCAGGGGCTCTGCCGGGTGAGGCGGGTCACAGCGTGTCGGCCGCCTTCCTGCCTCGCTCCGAATGCTCCCTCTGTTTTCCGCCCTGTGCTTCCAGGGTAGAATGTGGGAAAGACACGCATTTGAGGAAAGGGGGACCCCTGGGACGAGATGGAACCAGAGATGCTGGCACGGGGCCCCTCACCACTGCGACGCTCCCAGGCGGGCAGCGACTCGGCCCTGGCGTGGGGACAGCATGCGGACCTCTCCAGGGCCCAACCTGGTGGCAGCGCGGGGCCCACCCGGGCGGGGAGAGGTCCTGGTGGAGACTGTTGCCGGGCGCCGGGCTCCGGGGAGCGCTCAGCGGGGCGACGCTGCCCTCTGGTGGCGGCGGCTGGTGCTGACAGCCTGGGCCGTGGCGTCGCCGCCCACTGGGGAGGTCCGGCCTCCTTCAGTGCATCCCACCTGTCCAGGGGCTTCTCCAGCCGCCGTGGGCTTCCCCGCCACCCAGCACCCAGGGGACGTCCTGTCTGGCCGGAGTCGGCCTCACCTGCAGCCCAAGCGGCCCACCTTCCACTGCCGCACTGAGCTCGGACCCTGTCCCACGGCCGGGAAAGCCCAGACATGCGTCTGGGCGTCCCCCACGGGCCCACACCGCAGCCCTGTGGTTCTAGACGGACACACTCAAGGATTCCTGGAGGTCCCCTGTCCTTGGTCAGGCGCAGTGGCCCTCCCCGTGCGTCCCCGTGATGCTGGGCAGTTAATGCCTGCGAGTGCCGGGCTCAGCCCAGCTCAGCACCATGAAGAGGTGCAAGGATTGGCCCCTCGCGCGGAGGCAGAAACCGAGGCTCACCTGGAGAGCTGAGTGAGTGTGTGAGTCCGGACCGCAGGGCGGGGTGGAAGAGGCCCTGGGCCTCCCGGTCCCCCAGCCACTACCTGAGGCCTGGCCACGTCCTCTGCTCTCCCCTCTCACACCCACAGCCACCAACCCTGGACCCCTGGCTCTGGGGCCGCTCCACCCCCGTCTGGCTGGCCTGGGGCCTGGCAAGTGTTTGACAGGAGCACTAGAGGCCGCGGAGGGGTGACATGCCGTGTGGCCCGGGCACCGAGCCGAGGCCCCCGCCCCCTGAGGTCCCTGGTGTGTCCACGAGCCTGGGCCCAGGAACCAGGCCACGGCTGCCAGCTGGGCCCGGTGGAGAGGGGCGGCTTCGTCCCACAGGACGGCTGACGGTCCCCAAGCACCCAGGCCGCTGCTGGGGTTGGCTGGCCTCGGCCTTTTCAGACTGTGGTATCCAAGCTGCTCGGGGACCCGGACTGGCCACGCGTGGTTCTGTGACGGCTCACACCCCTTCCTGCACAGGTTCTCTCCTGGGGAACCCGGGACCTAGTGAGTGACCCTAACCTTAGGGGGTAGGAGGGAGCCAAAGAGGGAGAGGGAGGGGGAGGGAGCACCTGGCAGCTGACTTCACACCCTTCCACAACCGCCCCATGTCTCCCCACCTCCCCGCCTCCTTCCTTCCTCTTACCCCTTCCCTCCCCGCCCCCCCTCCCCCACCTCTGTCCCCCTCCTTCCCCAGCTTCCTTCCCCGCTCCTTGCCTCCCACGTCTTACCCCTCTCCCCTCCCTGCCTCCCTCCCTTCTTTCCTCTCTCCCTCCCTCCTCTCCCTCTCTCCCCACTCTGTTTCTTCTCTAAATGTGAGATACTAGTAAAGGCTTGATGCGGAATCTTTTTGGAAAAGCCGAACCCTTATTTACAACAGCTGGACCATCTCAAGTAAACATATGGATTTCCATAAGTACTCAGGCAACGGTTTGTGACATTTTTTATGTGCACACGGCGTTTTAATTTTCTAAATGAACTTTTTTATTTTAAAAAGACATCAGACTTACCGAAGAGCACAGAGGGGGCACCACACTTCTGTCCCCACGCTGGCCTCGGGCGCCCTCAGGCACGTCTGTCCTGGAGTACGAGCCCACCCCGTGTGTCACGCCCACACTTCCCGTGGGTTGGCTTTGTTGTCCACCCGATGCCCTTTCCCTGTACCAGGGGCCCATCCTAGACCCCACGTGACCTTGAGCCACCATGTCTGGAATGACCTTCCTTCTGTCTGGTGACCCTGACGGTTTCGAGGAGGACCGGCCTCCGGGGAACGTCCCTCAGTGGGCATCAGCCCGTGTGCCTGGGTGGGTGAGGAGGCTGGGACGGAGAGCACACGGTGGGGGGCCGTCCTCATCACGTGGCTGCAGGGGTGCCCGCGACGATGTGGCTGTCACCCGCGGTGGCGGCCCTGGTCCCTGGCCAAGGTCGTGCTGCCGGTCCCTCCACCGTGGACTCCCGCTCGTTCCCCCGTCTGCCGGCGGCCCCGGACCAGGGCGGCCCCTGCACGGCCACTGCTCGGGAGTGCACTGGGCTACCACCTCTCTGGGGATCGGGCGCCTGGACCAACCCCCCATCACTTGGTCACGGGAGTGTCCTTGGTACGCGGGGAGTGGTCCTCTGGCTCCAGTGGCCCGGCGAGCCCGGGTCAGAGACCAGGGTCTGGGCGTGAGCAGGGCGGTTCTGTGGGCGCGCTTGCCTGTGCTATGTGCGGGGGTCCCCCGCGTGGCCACACGTGGCCACGTGCAGGAAGGGGCAGGAGAGCACACGACGTCTCCAGCTCTGCCCCACCACGGGACGGCCGCCGCCTCCACCAGCCCGGCACCCCCGCTCCGACAGGGATGAGCCCCGCACCCCTGCAGGCTGGGGAGCAGGTTCGGGGGCCGGACTACGGCTTCTCCCACACGCGCTCCCTCCGCCCTGCTGCCTACAGCCCTGCTCCCCTCCCTCCACCCCTCCAGTGAGGTTGCTGGCCCAGCTGAGCTACGCACTGGGGACTGTCACCTACCCTGGCCTTCTCTCTACTCAGTTTGCTCACAAGGGGTGTGGCCAGGGGCAGCGGGTTTGGACAGGTGGACAGCATCCTGTCCCCACCGTTAGGGCGGCAAATGGCACAGAGACCCCCCTGCTCCACCCGCCCCCACTGGAAGCCTGGGAACCAGGCCTTTCCTGGGACCACCCCCCTCGTGAACAGAGTCTGGCCCTGTCGCCCCCTCTAGGGCTCCTGTTACTCAGCGACACACATTTCTGATGCGCCCGTGTCTCGTCTCTGTGGCAGGTCCACGATCCGGTCACCCGCTGGAGGGCCTGGCAGGGCCCGCCTCCAGTGACCAGGAACGAGCCTCCCAGCGGTGCTCACGTGCAGGTTTGCGGCGGGCGGGCTGTCGAGGCGACGTGGGAACACCTCGCAGAGTGACCGCTGGACGGCCTGCGTCCCTCAGGGCCACATGCCCACCCTGCCCCTCCGTGGGGATCCAGAGTCTTCAGCCCGGGCTGGGCAGCCGATGGGCAGCGGGGGGTGGCCAGGCGCCGGGCCCGGGTTCCACTGCCGATCTGACCCTGAGCTGCCACCTGCTCTCCCTGCCTCAACGGCTGACCCGAGCCGTGGCAAGAGGACTCTGAGGCCTCACAGGGCCCGCTGGCAGCCACGGCCACCGGGCCACAGACAGGACGCTGAGGCCGGGGAGGTGAGTGTTTGCCCAACAGATCCCCAGCCGGGGGAGGACCCGGGTCCTGGCTTACTGAGCCTCACGTCTCCCTGGGGGGGGGGGGGGGGGGCGGAAGTCGGTGCCGCTCCCACGGTTGCCCCAGAGGCCTGTTGCCCCAGAGCCAGGGCCGACTTCCCAAAGCCCACCCCTGCCCTGCTGCATCGGGACCCCTTCGAGGGGCAGGGTGGCCGAGGAAGGCGCTGTCAGACGGGTCCCCTCCAGCCCCCACCCCGTGGTCCTCTCTGGGCAGCAGGCTGCACGGGCCTAGAAGCCCCCACTGGAACTCTGCCCATGAGCACTGGGGGTCCCCGGACGGCCGCGGACGCAGGCTCTCGCAGCCCCTGTGAGCAGAGAGCCGGCCCCACGGGCTTTGGTCGTAGATTTCCCAGGTCAGGGCCGGGCAGGGCTGGCAGGTGTCAGGGTCGGGCCTGAGGCTCGAGGTCGAGGAGCCGTGCCCAGGCCGCCCTGCGGAGGCCCGGGGTGCAGGGTGCTACCCCATGATGACGAACGGGGGCCCACCCTCTGGCTTATCCCCGGGCAGGCTCCAACCTGGCCTTGAATTTGCACCTTCAAGGGCACAGTGATGGCCCACCTTGTGTGCTCACAGCCCTGGCCTTCTCGGGAGGGGCCCCCTGCCCAGGGCTGACCTCTGAGGGCTCCAGCCCCCACCCCTGTCTGGGTCCTCGCCCTATGTCACAGCCTCTTAGGAACAAGAAACAAGAAACGGGGACTTGGAGGCAGTTGTCTGGATCCAGGCCCCAGGCGGGATCTTTGCTGTCCCCCTCCCCGCCGACCAGGCACCAGCCCAGACCTCTGATGCTAGCTGCTGGGGGACGGCTCCCAGGGACGGGGAGGGACGGAGGGAGCCGGGTGGGCTGTGCCCCATCGTGTCCAGCAGAGGGCAGTGCTGCTCCACGCCACGGCCGCCCCGGCAGTGCTGGGGAACCATCCACACGGGGGGGGGGGGGGGGGGGGGGCGGCAGCTGGGCTGGTCTGGGCTGGTCCTGACTGAGGACTCCCCGGGGCTCTGCATGCAGCAGGGAGGCTGGCCTGGGCCCTCTGCGTTCTGCAGCTGGAGGATGGCTGGAAACGTGCGCTGGAATGGCCAGTATGGTGACACTTGGAGAACACAAGGTCACCAGCAGCCCCTGACTTTAGGGACAGATGGAACCCTTGTAGCACTAGGGGCTGGGGACTGAGCTCTTTACATGGCCCCCTTCCCTGACTCCCCCTGCTCCAGCGCCTTCCTGCCTGAGGTCTCCCCAACTGCCCCGTCCACGGGTTCCCGTCACTCGGGGTGCCGCTGCCCTCACGCCCAGTGGTGGCACCAGCTCCCCTGTCCCGTGTGTCCGAAGCAGGGTGCCAGGGCCTCTCCCCAGCAGCTCCCCCATTTCCCAAGCACGCCCATGCTCCCAGGACCCTGCCCGCTTGCTTGCTGAGGGCGGAACCAGCCCCTTCCGGTCACAGGCCTCCCAGCTGCACAGTGGGTGCTCAGCGCCATCCCAAACGCAACCCCCACCCCCCGGCCTCTTGAGCTCTCGAGTAACAAACCCCAGCCCTGCTGGGCGGGCCTGTGCCGGCGACAAAGCTCTCGTGCCCAGCATCTCTGGCCCAGGGGGACCAGCCCGGGCAGGTGTCGCCATGGCAGCCAGGAGCAGCAGGGGGGCCCGAGGCCCGATTGCCGCCATGCTGCGTGCACTCATGTGTGGCCGGGGGTCCCACTCCAGGGGCTGGGGCTCCAGGGGCTCCACCCACCTCAGAGGTCGGGGTTAGTGCTGGCCCGGCAGGACTCGCTCGTCTCCTGCCCACGTGCCTCTGCTCCCCTCGCCGGGGCTGGCACACTGCCCAGCTGTGCTCCCGGGGGTCTCCATCCTGGAGCAGGTTTGGGGGACCCTGGCTTGGGGCAGGAGTGGCTCCCATGGAGGTCATCTCAGTCAATGGCCTGTTCCAGCCGGGGCCGCCCCTGACTGATGGGGACCAACAGACCAGGGTCCCCCACACGGCTCCTTAGGAAGACAGGGATCGGCCCTCCCGGCCCCAAGGGCAGGGTCTGGGCAGGGCCACACCCTGAAAGCCCGTGAGGAACAGTCCTTTGCTGGCCCCCCTGCAGGACGGAGCGGCCCCTCTTGGCTTTGAGCTGTCGGAGCCTGCTGTCAGAAGGGGACACTCACACCTGGCGCCCTCCCAGCCCTGCCTGGCACGTCCTGAAGGCCC
This sequence comes from Mellivora capensis, assembly GCA_004024625.1. Taxonomy (NCBI): domain Eukaryota; kingdom Metazoa; phylum Chordata; class Mammalia; order Carnivora; family Mustelidae; genus Mellivora; species Mellivora capensis. The sequence goes on from PISX010001073.1 coordinate 186,774, forward strand.
TGCCCAGAGCTGGGCTGGCACCCGCATGGGGAAGGTGCCCACCAGGGACCTAGCGGCCCCACAGAGCGCACTCAGTGGTGGCTTTGGTCACGTGCAAGGCAGGACAAGGGCCCCTCCCCGGGGAGGCAAGCCTCCCATTCCTCACCCCCCAGGCCTGAGCCTCTTTGCAGACCCAGGAGCAGCCCCCACGGTTGGTAACACGTGCTTCTGAGCAGACAGAAAGCAGAGTGGGTGGGTCCCAGCCAGTCCCAGCAAGTGGGGGGCTTGCTGCAGGCAGAGGTGGGCCTCCCTGTGCCCACCCCCTCCCGGAGAGTCCAGGCTGAGGCCCCAGGGGCACAACCAGCAACAGGCTGGTCCAGCCATGGCTGGGGCCCCAGGAGCAAGACATCAGGCCCAGCCCACAGTGGGGGGGGGGTGCCGACGCCCCCGGGGGAGACCCCTCTGTCGGGTTGCACTCCCAGAGGCCTTGTGATGCCCCTGCACGCCGGTGTGCAAAGCGGGCACCTGTGTATGCAGGCCGTGTGCACGCGGTGTGAGGACGGTGTGTGCACGAGCATCACACGTGCACGACGTTGTGGGCCAGCATGTGAGCCCGTCCTGCACTCCACGGCAGGGCCGTGCTGCGTGAGTGGGGCTGCACGTGCACGTGCGTGTACACGGGCCGTGTGGGCACGTGTTGTGGGCGCACCTGCTGGGAAGGGGAGCCGCGGGCCTGCCTTGGTGAGCTTCGCCGCTCTGGCTGGAAGCGGCCCTCGCCCGCGGCCGGCCATCTGTGTGGTGGCAAAGGGCAGGACGCCAGGCCTCAGGGCGCCCAGAGCCTCCCTGGGAAGGAGCCGGGGGAGGACACAGACACCTGTGTCCAGCGGCAGAGAGGCCCGGCCCAGCCCCCAGACAGCATGGGGATGAAGAGCGTTTACGACACGGCACAGAGCAGGTGGGCTGTCATTACCCCGTTAGGGACGGGGCAGCTGGGTGACGTCCCCATGAGCCCCGCATGTGCACGCTGGCCCGTTTGGGCTGGGGCAGCCTGGGGCAGGGCGGGTGGCCGCGTGCCCAGTGCCCAGTGAGGCAGAGGGGCCCACAGGGGCTCCACGAGGGCCGCGGGGCAGAGACCAAGGAAGGAGCACGGCCGCGGGACGGGGCGCCAACAATCCGAGCCGCGGGCCTCGCTGCCCTGGACCAGACCTCCCCACCCCCCTGCAGGTCGGGCAGCAGCCGAGTCGCCCCTGCGCCCGCGCCGCCCCCAGGAAGCCCTCCTGCCCCCTCACACGGCCAGCTCCCGGCCCCACACAGGAAAGCCCCCAGCAGAACAAACGAGAACGGGAGGGTGATCTATTTTTAAACGCTCATATTTTGTTTCTCCTCTCACGTTTTCCTGTGTTTTTCTTTCCATGTTCTAACGCCGCTGTTGGTCCGCGCGCAGCACTGGCGGCGCCGGTGCTCCGAGAACACTCGCGCAGGGAAGAAAGTTCACAGTCAAACAGAGTCTCGGGAAGGCCGGCTGGCAACGGGGGAGAACAGAGCGAGGCTTCAAGGATCACTCAGAAGGGGAAGAAAACCCTGGACGTCCGGGGCCCACCCTGCCCGAGGGGAAACGTCCGTGCCGTTTGCACAAAGCCCGCGCTACCCGTCCGAGCGCTTCCCGGAGAGCGGTCTCTCTTCCAGCCCTAGAAGCAGAAACAAAACAAGTCCCACCCCCCCCCCCCCATCCACGGATACATGAGGGATAAAATTACATTTGTACAAAAATAGATTTTTTTTTTTTTTTTACCTTTCCCGATGCTTTAGACACTTTCTCTCTACTCTGTACTCATCACCCTCTAGAGTGTTCACGGCGCGTCCCAGCGAAGGCCTTGCTAAGGGTCGGGGGCCGGTAAAGCTGCTTTTGCTCCAAAGCATCTGAAAATAGATGCACTCCTCGCCTTGAGATCCTCACGCAAACCCGATTTCACCAACGGAGGGGTCCTTACGTACTTGCTTACGTGAAGCAAATGTATAGGAAAACGGGGGAAAGTCTTGATTAGAAACAAAGACAGAACGTTGGTAACGGCCCCGCGTGGGCTGTCGGCGGCGCCAGCCCCGCGCTGTCTCTGTGCAGCAGGACGTGCCACGCCGCATTGCGCCGACAGGGCACGGGCCACGCGCCCAATTCCGTGATGGGGACAACATCAGCTGATCGCCCACTGGCTGCACATCCGGCCGGGCCCTGCTGGCGGCCCCCGCAGACCAGGGGGTTCCACGCGGTGTCTGGCTTGCCGCTGGCCCGAATCTTCCAGGAACGGGAGACGTGGAGAGCCGGGGGCGCGGGGCCATCGCCCCAGAGACCGCGTGCTTCCGGGCGCCGAGGGCAGGCCGGCTTCCAAGGACAGCCCCTTGCAGACGCAGGCGTGGTCGTCTTCGCTCCCTGCCCCCGATGTCACAGCGGGGACGTGAGTCCGCACAGCACTCCCGGGGCTCCGGCAGCTCCCGGGCCGGGCCGAGGCGGGGACGGGCGAGAGGTGGCCAACGAGCTGATGTTAGTGCTATCTTTAGAAAATTAAAGATTGTCCCACCAAAATAATAATAATAATAAAAATAATTACAAAAATCACCTTAATTGGACCAGATTGATAACACTACTAACGGTCCGGTTAAATAAAGCTCCTACCTCTCTGCCGAGCCACGCGCAATCTCCCCACCTCACCACCTCCCCACACGGCGCTGGAAGCGCGACAAAGACAGCAGACGGAGCCCACCGTGCTGTGCCCGCCGGCCGGAGGGGCTGGGGGCTTCTGGCTTTCCAGGCCGTAGCCTGGGAGCCTCAGGGCCTTACAGACAAGCAGCCGGGGCCCCCCGGGCCCGTAATGGGGAAGTTCTCCAGAAGCTGACCCTCAACAGACCCAGTCCTGGGCTTCCTCCACTGAGGCCCTCACGTTCCCAAGGACCCTAGGCAAGTGGAGAGGGCAGGGCATGGATGACGGGGCACGTCCGACTGCAGAAGGCACCAGGGGTGTCGGGTGTGGGGCAGTCTACCGTCCCCACAACTGGGGGGACCCCGAGAGTTCCCAAGAGTGCCTGCATCACTGCCTGTCACAACCGAGCCCCCAAAGGCTTCCAAGACTTTCCGGGGAGTCTGGGAGCTGGGCAGGCCCTCCATGCCCCGCCCCTGCCGCCCACGTGGCAGGGGACCCCTCCCCTCCTCAGGAGAGGCCGGTGGCAGAGGAAGGTGGCTTCTGGGCAGGCTTTCAGAGCCCCGGCCGGCCCGGCGCCTCACCATCAGGTGGGCTGAGGCCTCTGGAAGGCAAAGCAGGGCCACCTCCTTCCCCAGGGGACCCGGAGGCCCCTCCCTGCCTTGCCCTAGCTGGGGAACCAGACTCTGGGGAAGGCACCCCCAACCCAGGGCTGCTCGTGGGGGCCACAGGAGGGAAGCCTGCTACAGAGCAACCCCTCTGGGGCCGAGAACACGGGAGCTGCCCCCGTGCCCCGCCCCTGCCATCCCTGCTCGGGCCCCCAGCAGGGATAAACGCTGGGTTCACGGAGTATGAAGCGCGAGACTGGGAAGCACTCAGACCAAAGGGAGGGCATTACAGTGCAAAAGAAGCCAGTTCAACCTGAGAGAGCCCTGCACGCCCCGCCCCAGGAGGCCGCGCCCCTGCCCCGGCCGGGAAACACTACAGAAGTAGGCACCAGCGCGGACGGGGGCGCCGTCAGCCAGAGCTCGTGCTGGAGGCCCGCGGGAGGCGGTCACTCCGACAACAGCTGGGCTGGCTGTCCCCGAGGGGCGTCCAGCTGCACGCCCCAGGACGCGGCATGCCACAGTCCCCGAGTCCAGGACTCGTCTGCACAGAACAGGCCGCCGGCGTAGGGGTACCTCCGCCAACAGCTCCAGAGGAAGCCCTGCCTGCCCCTTCCCACTGGGCTTGTCTGCCCACACGGCCTCCTGGCTCCGCGTGCCACGGGGGGCCCCTGGCTCCCTCCAGCTGCCTGAAGACCCCCCTGGACAAAGCACCCTCCTGCCCCCCAACCTCTGCCCACGACAGGTCAGCATATGGCCCCAGACTTCGGGGAAGGCCGGGAAGCGGGCTCACCCTGCAGAGACGGGGGCTGGCCTGCCCCCTGCACAGACTAAACCCACGGACAGAACTGAGGCCGGGCTGCACACGGGGTCTGCTCGCCTCGGCTGGCACACAGCTACGCAGGGGGAGAAGCTGAAGCGGCGACTTGAAGAGAAAGGCGAGGTGGGGAGGGGGGCGACCCCAGGCCCTGAAGCCTTGAGGGGGCCCTGGAACCCTGCTGGAGGTCAGCTCCTGTCCTGCTTGGCTTGGAGGTGACACTGCAAGTCATCTTTGGAAAAGGGGCCGCTCACCCTTCATGGCGAGGGAAGCTGGCTCACCCCAGAGCCCCCCTCGCCTTCCTGGGGGACAGGTGGAGTCTTTGTCCCCCTGCTCCTGAGCCTGGGTGGGGCACGCCGGCCAGGGGCACCTGACGAGAGGCGATGGGGGTCACTCCAAACACAGGAGGAGAGCATGGGATGTTCCGAACACCAGCGGGGCCCAGGGACAGGCCTGCAGCCCAGAGAGCCGGCCCCGCTACCCCAGGGAGCCTGCGGGCCTGGCTGGGCTCAGGGCAGTTCCCGCCCCAGGAAAGCCGGGGCCTGGCTTCCCGCACGAGAAGCACTGGGAACGGCGAGGTGGCAACACGGAGGCTTAGCAGACCGTGTCCCCACATCCGCAGAGGCCGGGCAGGAAAGGGGCAGGGGACAGGGCTCGGCTGAGAAGAGCAGCGGGCGGCCAGGCCGGCGGGCAGGCGCGAAGGACGGGCCGGCGGGTCTAAGTCATTTGGTGGGGGGCTTCCAGCATCTCCATGAGGAAGGTGTCGATGGGCGTGTCCCCGATGAGTTTGAAGAAGAACAGGTGTTCCAGGCACTTGAGGCCGATGGAGCGCAGGGCCGGCAGGCGGAGCAGCAGCTTGGCGAACCTGCGGAGGGGCCCGGTGAAGGCGCGCCAGGCCGCCCTCCCCAATCTCCACCCGGCGCCCGGCGCCCGGTGGCCTCCTGGGGACAGGACGGAGCCCGGAAGCCGCGGCAGCAGAGCCCGGCCTGTGCAGAGCCGGGGGGCATGGTGGGGGGGGGGGGCGTGGGGGCGGGGGGCGTGGGGCAGGCCTCTCAGCAAGCAGAGACAGGAGGCCTGGGCCTGGGAGCAGGAACGCATGGGGTGGACACAAAGATCCCGGAGGAATCCCATGGTGGAGAGACTCAGGAGGAAGAACGAGGGGCAAGACAGTGGCTGGGCTGCTGCAGGCTCAACAGGGCTTCACGGGGAAGTTAAAATACGTGGGCTCCAAGCACGAGCGGGGGAAGAGCTAGAAAAATGGGTCTGAGCACTGGCAGCAGGGGGAGGTCAAGGCAGAGCGGCTCTGGGCCGGGGGAGCAGGTCTGGGCTCAAGCTGCGGCTCGTAAAGCACCAGTGTCCCATGTGGCCCAGGCCGGCACCCACCCCTTCCCCAGAGACGGCTCTGCCGGAGCCGATCCCCAGGCCCTGCCCAGCCCTCGAGAGGAGCCCGAACGGGGAGGGCGGCAAGAGGTGCTGGGGCTCTGGGGCGGGGGGACGCCAGGCTCAGCTGCTGGGCCGCCGGCCACCGCCCCCCCCCCCAGCAATGGCATGGACCCTTGAGGGACCTCATTAATTATTCACAACGTCTGTATTTCAGGGGAGAAAGCCCTGTGGTTGGTCTGGCGGCCACACAACCCACGTTTTAAGGCAAAAACGCAGCAGAGGCTGGACCGGGGCCAGAGAAAGCGGTTTTCTGCTGAGCCAGCGAGATGGGCTGCGGCGGGGAGCCAGGAAAAACAAGCCCGCCCTCCGTCCTCCTCAGCAAGTTTCACTTCAAACCTGACCAGATGAGGGCTGTGAGGAGCAGGGCACAGCCACCCGTGCCCACAGCCACCCGTGCCCACAGCTGCGCGTGCACCAGGCGGGGGTGGTGGGTGCTGGCGACCGGGGGGGGGGGGGGGGGGGGGGGGGCCCCCCGGGGGGGGGGGGGGGGGGGGGGGGGGGGGGGGGGGGGGGGGGGGGGGGCATGGCCCTCCCGAGAGAGGCCCTTTGAGGATGGGGGGGCGGGTAGAGTCAGGACAAGACTCGCGATGGCACCAACACCACAGACAGCTCCCTTGTCACCTGCCGTGCACACGGCACTGTGGACCCCGACGCCCCCGGTGCCCGCACAGCGCGCTGGCATCTGTCCCCGCTTCGGCCAAGCGTGCCAAGACCCAGCTCTAGGGGAGCCCATGAGGGGCCGAGGGAGGCCCTAGGGCACTGGCTACACGCGGGCCTGTGTTTGCAGGGGCGGCGGGAACGACCGGGCACGTCCCCCACACCCCACACGGGCTCCCCCCACGAAGCAGGGCGCCACTTTCTAACTCACACAAAGGTACCAGAAGGGCCTGGGGCAGTCCTGCTTGGGGCGGGGGTCACGGGACCCTGAGGCCCCGAGGGAGGCCCGGGCCGGAGCTCACCTTCCCGGCTGCTCCGGGTACTTGTGCTTGCAGTAGGCCTCCAGGGACGCGTACACCTTCTCTCGCAGCGCCTCCACCTCTGCCGGGTTTGAGAGCCCCTTGGAGTCTGCGGGGGAGGGGCCGCAGGTCAGCGGCCTCGGCCCAGACTGCTGCGCGGGGCACTGGGGCACTCAGGCCCGCTCCCCCCCCCACCCGCCCCCCCGGCTGGGCCCAGCGGCAGCTGGACAGGCTCTGCCCCCGAGGCCGCCCCTCGAGTCCCAGCTTGGCTCCTGGCTTGCTACTCGCTGGACACGTGAACTGCAGCCCATGCCTGGACATCCCGGCTCTCAGCTTCCCCATCGGGGGTCAAGTGCACTGGGCCACCGTCACCCTCTCCTAGTCACCATGGCAACCAGGCTGAAGTGGGACCCTGGCTGCACTGGGGACTCCATTCCTCTGAGAGGGAGGAAATCTCAGAACCATCACCCCAGAGACAGGCAGCCCTACACAGGGCAGTGGGGGGAGAGGCTGACAGCCAGCCTGAGCCCTGGGACCCTGGGGGCAGGAGCCCATGGACAGAGATGCCTGGGACCTCAGCCACCAAAGCCTCCAGGGACCAGGGGTGGGATCTAGGGAGGAAGGGATAGATGTTCCAGGGCTCAAGCGGGTGAGCCATCCTGGGCCTTCCTGCCCCAGTCAGAGCCCACCCGTGCCAGGTCCTCCTCTCAGCTTCCTTGTCTCCTGGGGTTTCCCACGACCCAACAAGCCACAGAGACGGACCCATCTCTCTCCATAGCAGCCACCATGTCACATGGTATCACGCTAGGGCTCAAAGGCCCCAGGTCTGGCCCCAGCCAAGGGTGACCCATCCTGACAGCCCCGGGGGCAGACGCTGGAGCCCACAGCTGCCCACTGCTGCCATCTGAAGCCAGTGAGCAGGCCACCTCTGAGCCACAGACTGGGGGGCTCACACCAGTGCCCACATGCCTGGCAGGTACACCAGGGTCCAGCGCAAAATCCGCAGGCCGCCTGGGGCCCTGGGCACCTCAGGAACGTGGCAGGCTTCTCCGTAGCTCAGCACCCAGGCCCAGGGGACTCCGCTCGGGCCACGGACTTCCTGCACCCGCAGCCAGGGAACCTGCGCCGGCAGCCAGGCCATGCGCAACCGCAACAGGGAGGGCACCTGGCAAGGCTAAGCTGCACGGCCCCGGCTCCCATGCTGGCAGGACCACAGGCTCAGAGCATAAACCTGGGGAACAAGTGCCCCCAGATGTGGGCTGCCCCCGCAAGAAGACACTCATCTCTCCCACTGCCAGTTCCCTCAGTACTGGAGCTGATGGAAAGCGGGAGGTCCGGGCCCAGTGCCCCTGGCACCATCCTGGCTTCCCCACTGGCTGGGCAGCTCCCCAGCTCCCCCAGAAGCTGGCAGCAGCCCCGAAGGACACTGCCCCCGGTGCCCCCAACCACCGCCCGGGCTCCAGAACTTGCCCACTACAAGTTCACAGAGAGGCTGCCTCTTCCAGGGCCCAGGATTCCGGGCGAAGTGGGGCGATGCTTTGGACCCAAACCACAAAGGGTGAGCACAGCTCCCCAGGCCACGCCAGGTGTCGCGCTCACGAGAGCCGTGAGAAGAGGGCGGCAGGGCTAGTCGCCCCTCGCAAGGAGGGGATGGGCGACGGGCCCCACGGCACAGCACCAGCGAGCGTGGCCGGCGGAGGCCGCGGGCCGTACCGGGGTTGAAGAGGACGATGGCGCGCAGGCAGCCCAGCTCCGTCTTGTCCATCTGCATGTCCCGCATCTTGGACACGAGCTCCGTCAACACCCTGCAGAGGAAGCGGGCCACCACCACCGTCCAGTCAGACTGCGGCTCCCCCGCCTGACCCCCCCCGGGGAAAGACCCTGAGGACAGGCTCCCCGTGGCCTGAGGCCAGGCCCTGCGGCCCACGGGAAAGCTCTTCTCCCCAGGATGTGGCCTTCCTTCCTCCTACCTAGCTGCCGGACAGGGAGACGCTTCGCTTTTTGTTACCAGACACTTGTGGCCAAAGCAAGCCATGGCCCCTTGTCAGAGGGCAGGACTCTGAACCACGCCCGGCTGGCCCAGCCCCTGTGGGCAGTGGTGTCTGTCTGTGGGCAGCACCCTGCGGCCTGAGCTCCCCGACCTCTTCTGCCTACTCATGGGCCCCCACAACTCGGCAGCCGTGCCCAGGGAGGGCTAAGCCCTTGGTGAGACTGGACAGGGGAACGAAGGACGGTGGCCCAGGGAGGGCCTGGACAGTCACCCCGCGGAGCCGGAGAGTCCCTGATGGTCCGCAGGCAGCACAGGGAACAGATCCCTGGGAGCCTGGAGGTCAGAGTCAGAGGGCATGGGTGCTCCAGAGGGTGCCCCGAGGCCACGGTCCCCTGTTCCGTTCACTCAGAGGGCAAGGAGGAGCTGGTTGTCCCTGATGTCACCCGCTGGGGTCTAAGCGTGCCCCTCTGCCACCGTCGCCTCCCTCCCTAGCAGCTGGACACAGACTGGCAGCTCGGAGCATGGCGGGGACCACGTCTCTAAACCCAAGCAGATCCCAGGAAGCCATACTTTCTAGAGGCCTCTGTGGACAGCAAGGTGCAGCCCTCCTAGCCGCGCAGGGTTTCAAGGAAAAGAGCCGGAGGAGACCGATCTGCTTGTTCCACTGTGTACTGGGTGTCCCCAGCACGGGGACTTGCAGAGACGAGAACCTCGCCCTCCTACATCCACATCGACACCCTCCGGGGACAGAACGGGCCACGAACCCGGGCGGGGCCCCCACCTGTCAAAGATGGCGCCCACCCCCGCGCTGTGGGCGCTGTTCCGGTGGACGTGCAGCCCGGTGGCCAGGAGGATCCCATCCTTCACGGTGATGGACCGGTGGGAGAAGGAGGCGATGAGCAGCTCATTCCAGCCTGGGGGGAGGAGGGGGCGTGGTCACACGGGGTCCCTTCCCCGGATGGGCTGCCACTCAGCCCTCCGCAGGCAGCGTGCACTGTTGCAGAATGTCCCACAGTGGGTTCTGGGGACCCCACATGCCGGGGTGTAGCACAGAAATGTTCCTGAGCACCGATGTTCAGGACATGCCTCTTCCTTCTGCAGTGCAAACTCGAGCAGTAAAGGCCCTGAGAAGTCCCGCACAGAGCATCTTCTTCGGCTCTGTGTAACCCAGGTGCTCCCCAACCCCACGCATCCAGGGAGGTCTCTTCCCACACAGGCAGGATGCTCGTGCCACGGAGGATGTGGGGACCCTCTCTGGGATGGCCCACCTGGTCTCAGTGGCAAACTCTCCAGTTACTGCGTGCTATGTGGGGCACCACAAAATAATAAATCTTAAACTAAAACAACGCATCTCAGAGCCTTGGGCAGACGGGACACTCCCTCTACGAGACAAACCGGAGGAGGTGTCAAGAGTTAGGAGAAAGTATGGAAGCAAAACTTGAAATAGTAATGATTTCTGTGCCGGGTTCTCAATGACTCCCGTGGACGGACGCCCCAGGCCACCTCCACAGAGATGGCCCTGTCCACAGCCACACTCCCGGGGCCCAAATGCTCTGGGCTCCGTGGCACAGCATCACGCAGGCTATCCTACTTCCTACCAACTACAGTCCTACAGAACTATAACCCCATTTTCCAGAAGGAGAAACTGAGGCTGCTTGGGGCAGGGTAGAGCTCACCCATCACAAGGAGTCAGGAGCCCCTGCCCCTGTCACCTTCGCCTTGTGGCTCTGGGTGTCAGGTGTTATGCCCCAGCTGGAGGCACCCACAAAGCCAGGGACGAGAGTCCTGCTGCGGGCCGAGCTGGCCCCAAGAGCACCTGTCCCCCCACGGAGGGACCACTCTGCATCACTCTGCCTCTCCCTGCCATCCCCCCTCCCCCCGGGCCTGCCCAGCATCCTCCTACCTCTGGACCGGCTGCCACCTCTCCCGCTGCCCCAAGCGTACCCAGGGCCCGGCAGGCATGGGGGAGGGCTGCCCTCTGACGTTCCCACGCACGAAACACGTGCAGACGGCCCGGCGGGGCAGGACACTGGTGGGGTGGGAGTGCTCCCTGCCGCCCCCCCGAAGGCCCAGCACCCCGCACAGCTGACGACCCGCCCCTCCTGTCCCTCCAGCAGGAACCCACACTCGGCATGCCTGGAGCATGTCGGGAGCCAGGCCTGACCCGAACCCCAGAGTCCGTGCTCCTACCCCCACCCCCTCCACAGTCCCCACGTGAGGAGCAGAGGCCCCGGTGCAGGGAGAGGGCGGAGCACAAACCCTTCAGGGCGGCCCGTGCTGGGCACACCCCCCCCCCCGCCCTCTCCAGAGGTCCCCAGACAGCCCCTGCCCCTCTGAAAGCCACTTAGAGACCCGAAACCAATGACCTCCTTGTGGGTGGGGGGAGCAATGCCAGAGGGGGGCAGGGCCAGGCGGGAGCCCCACACTGCAGGAGAAGGGGGTGCCCCCAGGTCCCCACCCTCTCCTTCCCGACCCTTCCCTGCCAGGGCCAGCCCAGTCACTCACCTGCCCTCAGCAGGATGACCTGGTCGTCCAAGGGCAGCTCAGAGAAGTGCGGGACCCGCTTGGCCCACTCGACCAGCGTGAAGAGCTGCTTGTCTGCGGCCTGGCAGATGTTGGTGACGGGGTCGTTGGGCTGCGCGAGCGAGAGGCACCCGCTGAGCACCTGGCTGAGAGCACGGCCCAGACGGGCCCCGTCACCAGCAACATGTGCTGCCCTGGCCCTGGGCAGAGGATCAGCCCCAGGGCCTGTGTCCTTGCACCCCGAGCCCGTGGCTCGTGCTGCTTTGCGCCCCCCTCTGTGGGCAAGATCGAGGGAGGGTTTGAGGGGGGTCCGGGGTCATCACGGGGTCCCCAAGGAGGGAGGCCGGGGCCAGAGACAGGAACCTGTGAGCAGGAGAGAAGCTGCCAGCTTGGCGCTGGAGGAGGGCCCGGGCCAAGGACGCGGCACCTCCAGCAGCAGGAAGGGAAGGGACGTCCTCCCCAGAAGGAACCAGCCCTGCCCACACCGCGACTCTCGTCCCGGGACGCTGCCTGCGGACTTCGGACCTCCAGGACTGTAAGACACTGAAGTCACTGCTGTGGGAAGCCCTGGGTGTGGGGGCCGAGTGCCCCCAGTCACGGGCGGGGAAAAGGAGGTGCAGGCGGGAGTGCCAAGCTGGCGTGGGACTCTGAGGATGGCGGTCAGTGCGGCCCCTCTAGGCCACTTCTTTCTACCAGGTGTGGAGACAGCACACAGATGGGGGCATCAGAGGCCCTTCCAGAAAGCTCTAGCCGGAAGAGACTCTCCCCTCATTGTCACAGATGAGGAAACCCAGGCAGGCCTCAGGGGAGCCCCCTCCCGGCTCCTGCCCAGCAGACCCTCTGGGTCCTGAGCAAGGGGGAGGACGACAGCCACACACGATGGTCGGGGCATCCTCTGAAGAGCTCCCCTGCCTCGACAGGAAACACCTGCCGTACAGGGAGGCTCAGTCAGAACGCCCAGGGCCTGTGGGAAGGGCCCGCCGAGGGCACGTGTGGGACGCCCGGTAACAAAGTGGCACAGAGGCCACAGGGTTGGAAGGGGCTGGGGTGTGCAGACGGGGACATGGAGCTGCACACAGGCATCAGCCAGCGTTTCTGGGGTAAAGGGATCCCCAGCCCAGGGTGCCAACACCCAGAGCGCCCCACACTGGCCCTCACCCCAAGTCCCTCCTCCGTCCCTGGCAGCAGATTCGGTGCAATCCAGAAGCCTGGGGCCCCATGCCCCAGCCCCGCACCCCCATGGGTGCTCCCCCGACCCCATGATTCACGCGGGCACAGGGGCCAGCCCGCATGGAGTCCCCGCGTGAGACACACCCAGCAGCCAGCACGCCAGACGCCAGGGCTGGGTTCTAGTGCGTTCCACCACAGCCAGACTCTGCTCCTCAGAGGCTCGGGGCGGCCCTGTGAGGGGAGAGCCCAGGCCCAGGCAGGAAGGCAGGCACGTGCTGGGCACGAGATGACGCGTGCTCCCCCCTCAGCTGGCCCCTCTGTGGGGTCCACACCAGGGAGCAGAGGGCAGCCCCGGCTGTTCCTAAGAACATCCTGGCTTAGCAACCCTTTGCCCACCTCCCAGTTCTTTCTGGAGTTCCTGTGCCATCATGAACGCCTCGAAGCTGGCTCCCCTCCCCTCACTGGGACTGCAGGGGTCAGCCCCGTTGCACCTTCTCCCTGACAGGGCACGGATCTGAGGGGGGCCGTGGTGTGCGGGAAAGTGCAGGGAAGCAGGGATGGCCCATCACCTGGCCACAGGGGCCTGGCGAGCACATGGGACCCTCCCAGCCTGGGCTCTGTGTGAGTGCCCACGGGCAGGCGGGGTCCTGGCTGGAGCTGGGCCGCGACCAACCACCACCTCCAGGCACGTGGCAGGGCGGGAGTTAACATACCACACGCCCCACTACTGGCTGCCGAGTGCTGGGGGACAGGAAGGAAGCTCTGTGCCCCGTCATGGGGCCAGACCCACCCTCGCAGGGCCAAGAAGGCAGGCCGGCGGGAAAGGGGCCCCTGGGAAAAGGGACACCTCGGGCCAGACAGAAGCCTGAGGAGGAATCAGGGGGAGCCACACGTGCAAAGGCCCTGGAGTTGCAGGGGCACAAGCAGGGTTTGTGCAGCACGGTGGGGGCCACTCTGGGCCAGGCAGAGGACAGAGGGAGGGAGACTCCTGTGACCTCAGGGCCAGCCACAGGGCTCTGATCCCAGCCCTGACCCCACAAGAGGGCACAGGTGAAACCACCCCACGGCCTGCACGCCTGGGGCAGGTACAGGACCCGAGACCCAGCTGAGCAATGGCCCGAGGCCACAAGGAGCCGGACAGCACGTGCTGTGTCCTGGCAGTCAGCCAGCCCACGACAGCTTGGGCCTCCCATCCAGCAACACCCACCAGGGGCCAACGGTCCCCGAGCTGTGCTGGCCCTGCCGCCCCGGGGGAGGCCGTGTGTGCAGGCGTGGAGCTCACCGAGTTGGGGTTCAGCCCCATGTTCGCGTCCACATATGTCTCAGTCTTGGGCTCAACAGCCAGCTCCGCCTCCAGAATCTTCTCCACTGGCATGTCCTCGTTGGCGCCGCTCGTGGACTCCACCTCACTCTCGCTCCTGTCCTTGCCCCGCTGCCTTTCCTCCTGTACGGCTGCAGGGGTGGGGGAGGGCGGTCAGCCCGCGACTCCCTCGACAGGGACCGTCAGGGGCCAAGCAGCACCAGCCCTGAGCCAGCGCACCCACCGGGGCCACAGAGGGAGGCACGGCTCAGAGCTGGACGAACCCCTGCCCCATCTCTGCCCCAGGTCTGTCCTCTAGCGGCCATGCATGCCCAGAACACAGGGTACACCTGCCCTTCATTAATCCACCCAACACACCGGCCCACACCAGCACCCGTCCAGGGCCAGGCGCACATCGGCCGGAATATACAAGGCCGCTCTCATGCAGCTGACTGGTGGCTTAGCAGCACTCCCAGCATGCAGTGAAAAGAGCTTCTGTGGACTATGGACTCAAACAAAGCCAGGAGGGCTTCCTGGAAAAAGTGGCAAAAAAAAAAAAAAACAACAAACAGGTAACAGTTCAGACAAAGGAGGCAGCATGTGCAAAGGCCCAGAGCCGGAACAGAGCCGTTCGTGATGAATGGAGACCTCTCCCACTGGCTGGAGAGCCACTGCAGGGAGTACCAGTTCCTGCACAGGGTCTGACGAACCACAGGAGAGAGACAGCACGGCACACATGTCTCCAGCTGTAGAAAGAAGAGGGGTCCCAAGGGAGACCAGAAGCTGGAGGCCAATCCCGAGTGTGAGCCAGGATGCCCCGGGCTGGCCTGGTGGGGGTGAGGGGGAGGGCTGAGCACGGGGGTGGGGGGGGGTCAGAAGGTGGTCAGGGGGTGGCCCAGCAGGGAGGGAAGCCTATGCAGGGAGGCAGAGACGGAGGCATTGACTTCCAAGCAGCCACACGGAGCCCCACGTGGACAGAAGGGAGAAGCTGCTGCTTACAGACCTCGGGCTTCGGAGCCCGTGTAGCTCAAGCTGCCCCTCCCCAGAGGGGCCGGGCCACGGACCCCCACCCCCTAGACTCCCACTAGCACCTGACACGGCTCCTGAGGTGGCTGCGGCCCCCTTGGGGTGACCCCCATCTCCTCCCCCTCTGCTCTGGTAGGAGCACCAAGGGCCCTAGACTGGGGCAAATGAGTCAGCAGTGGGGAGAGGTGCCACGGGGCCGGGAAGGGCTCTCTACGTGGCGCTGGTCAAGCCGGAGCTGGCTAGGCTCCGGGGACCCCCAGATGCCGTCAAAGCAACACCAGGACGGGCCTCCCCCGAGGCCACCCAAGCCCACCCTCTGCAGTCATGCTCTCCTGAGCCCCCGATGCATAGACATGCCCCAGCACCAGACCCCTGGGGTGGCCAAGGCCTCTGCAGGGCCGACTCCTCAGCTCCTGCCCCAGACAAGACCCTCAGCTTCTTGGGGCCCCTGGAGACCCCATCACAGGGTGGGGGCTTGGTGAGGCGACCTCAGAGACCTCTGTCCACATGCCCATCCCAGAGGAAAGGAAGAGCCTGGAAATGGCCCCGTGCTGCAGAGCCCAGGGGTACTGATGAAGCCAGGCCCGCTCCAGGTGGGAAGGCTCCTCGTGAGTGAGCGCCCACACACCAGGCCGGGGTCCCTCACAGCACCCCGAGCCGCTCTGGCCGCTTACCAGAAACCCCAGGGCTCAGAACAGGGGAGGTGCTGGCAGCAGCCGTTCTCAGGAGACGGCCCCGGGCAGCCCCTGCTCCCAAGGCCACCCCCAGCGGACCACTCTGCTGGGCCAAGCCCCCAGCACACTCCACGGGCCCTGCAGGACGTGCACCTGGACAGACACCCAGACCGCCCGACCGGAGCTCGGGCCACATGGCAGCAGCTCCCACCACCTCCCGGACCCTGATCACATTCCGAGCTGCACCTTGGCGAGGCTCTGGTACACAGCCGGCTGCGGGGGGGCCCAGGGCAGAGCATGGAGATCACACACAGTAACGTGCGCAGGAGGCCGAACCCGCCCAGGGCGCGCCCCCGCAGAGAAGCCAGCTCAGGTCAGCGGAGCCCAGCAGCTGTAGGGCCTCTGGCCCACCGCCCAGCTTCCGGCCAGCCTGGAGGTGCCGGCTCAGCCAAGGGGCCTCGAGGCCTTCCCAAGGCTACCGGTCACACGCTCTCTCCCTTCACCGAGCCTTCCTTAGGCCACCTCCCACTCCCTATCTCTGACCCATCGCAAGCTGACATCCCCAAAACCAGCTTGGAGCCCCAGTCCCTGCAGAGCCACAGCCTGGCACCCCGCCCTCACCCCTCACGCTCCCGTGGGACTCCACACTCAGTGCCCTCTTTCCAGGTCCAGCGTCCTGGGGCAGGGCCTTCTGGAGAGCAGAAGATACGGCCCCTCCCGGAGCTTCCTGAGTGCGATGGACCTGGGCCTCAGACGGGGCTGGGCCTCCTCTCTAGGCCCCGACATCTCCAGGGGACCACACACAGTAGCCCCTCCTTGAGACCCTGGACCCACCCCCCAGCTCTGGCTCTAAGGACCCAAACTCAGGCTGCCTGACCCGTCCCTCTCCCCTTGGGCTCCACGCTGGCTTTGGCAAATGCTGAGGCACCAGCAGGAGGGCGGAGGGTGGGAGGACGGGGTGGCATGGCTCTGGCACCCTCTCTGCCCAGCCTTAGCTCCCAGCTGTGTCTCCTTCTTGCAACCGCAGCTCCTGGGTTCAGCCAGTCCTCGCTCCCCTCACGCCTCCAGCCCAGGGGTGCAGGGGCTCCCCGATGGTGCTGGCCCCAGGGGTCCCCCAGGCCTGTCTGGTTCCCACTACATGGCCCACAGCTCCCTCACAGTTCACATGAACACCTCTCGACCACCCGTGGGCCCGAGGGCAGGCCCCATGTCCCTCGTGCACTGACAAGTGGCTGTTCAGGCCCAACTTCGAGCCAGAGGCTACGCTCTCCGGGACCCAGAGCACCGACTCAAGCGAGGGACTTGCCATCCACACAGCAGGTCTCGAGGACGGGTCAGCCAACACCTTCACGCCGCACCAGCTGGGCCAGGAGGCCCGGCAGGAGGCCCCAAGTCAGAGCCGCTGCGAGCCCGGCTCTTCCACAGACTCTACCAGCAGGGGTGTCCGCGGGGGGCTCCAGCCGGCTGCCCGTCCCCTGGCCCCTCTCCAGCCAGGCCTCCAGACGCCAACAGGGGGCGGGGCCTGGGCCCCTCGTCTGTCCCCCTCGGCCACAGGGGATGAGAGTCCAGGAGAATCACCCAAGCCACATGGCCAGCAGCCAGGGTGACACGCCCGCATCCAGGCGGGCCCGTGTCCCTGAGACCCCGAGGATGGGGTGGTCCTCAAGGTCTGTGCTCTGGGCAGAGCCTGAAGCTGTTAGAGCCAGGATGTCGCCAAGAGGCACCTCGTCTTACAAGCTGGGGTGACAGGCCCACAGCAGCAGAGGGGCCCGGCTGAGCTCACGGGACAGTGGGCGGCTCCAGGCTCAGGAGTCGGGCAGCCCGGCCCCCGGGGTCCCGCCCCGCCCCGGACAGCCCTGTGGCCCCGCTTGCTCGGCCCTGGAGCGGGGAAGCACGGCGCTGGCCCCGGGCGGGACCCACGAGGCGCTCACACCTCTGTGCCTCCTGCTCCCACACTCCTCACATGCGGCCAGTGGCGGGTCTCCTCCCACTGCACAGATGGGACGGACGGGGTGGCCCTAAGGCGGGGGCAGCGTCCAGAGCGGCAGAGGGTGGAGGTCCCCAGCACCTGCCTCCTCCGTGGGGGCGGCGCGAATTAATGAGCCAACGCTCCGTGAGGCACTTTGAAGCCGGCAGGGCCGGCAGCTCCACACGGCATCATTATAAATATTATGGTTTTATTTATAGACACGGAGGGAGCAGGAGGGAGCCCGGGCACTTATGTCTTGCCAGCTCAATCACCTTTCAGATAGAGTCATGTTTGCCTTACGTTGTGCTGGCGCCGGGAAGCCTCAGGCAGGAGGCGTCTGCGAACACAGGGCCTCATTATCCACCCCCAGGCCCGAGCACTGCGGGACCCCAGGAAGACCACAGAGGCACAGGCTGGGAGGGGGTTCCGCACCCAACGAAACCAGGGTCCCCGGCATCTGGGGAGATGCTGATGTGGGGGTGGGGGGGCAGCAGTCCCTCGGCCACAGCAGGCCACCCCCGTCCTGGTGCCGTGCCCACCGCCACCCCTCCAGGCTGCTGGGCTGGGCAGGACGCCAGGACGTGGGAAGGGGTATCTCTGGAAGGGAGCACCCCAGCCTGCTGCCAGCTGGCTGGGCCCTTCCTCTGTCCCGTGTGCAGCCCCAGGACAGGCAGGACTGACGGCTCAGAGCCCCTTCGTCCGACCCAGAGAAGGGACGATCCCGCCGACCGGCTCTCTATCTCAGCAGACACGTCCCTCCCGCTCTCAGGGCACTTAGTCCAGGACAAGGCGCTGGCATGCAGGACTGACCCCACACACGCTCTCCGCTCTCCACCCCCACAGCACCGCTGCCCTGTTCCTCCCAATGAGCCCGCAGGGAGCCACTGCGCCGCCACGGTCACCTGCGGAAACAGGCACAGACGGGCAGTCACCCACTCGATGTCGCCGGTGCAGGAACCCAGCTGGACTCTTTGTCCACAGCAGGATTATGTGGGGCACTTGTGCAAGCACACACGCATGCACACACACACGCACACACAGACACACATACGTAGTCAGGAGACGGAGCTCGGAAAGCAAAGGGAGGCAGGAAGGAAGCAGGGAGAGGCCTTCCTGGAGGGGAAAGAAGGAAGCAGAGAGGCGGGTAGCGGGCCGATCCTCCAGCCTGGGCTGGCGTCACCCCAGGTGGAGCCAAGTCCCCCCATCAGACCAGGAGCGCCAGCAGCACCCCCCCCCCCAGCACTGCTACCGGGCGCTCCAGCAGACGGGCCTGGACACAGCCGGGCCAGCGGCCGGCATTCCCACCTGGGCCACAGCCCCCACCTCCCTGGGAATGCGGCTGAGCGAGTCCCAGGCCGGTGCTTGTGTACACAGGCCCCTGCATTGCCCAACAGAGATGCTATCCGCCGGCACCAAGGAGGGGTCTCTATCCACTCTGAGCCGGAGCAGCCCCTCCTGAGCTCTTCCTGAGGGCCAGCCAGTCCGGATGCCAACCCCGAGCTGCTCCCTCCCACGCTTCACTGGAGGACACCATCTGGGTGGAAGCCCACTTCCTCGCCCACACCGGGGCCCTGATCACAAGCTTCCCTGCAGGGCCACGCAGCCCAGGCCAGCCTGGAAGCCAACACCTCCCATCCTCCGTGCTCCAGTGCCCAAGCCTGGCTTGGCATGCCTGGCCCCCATTCCCCTGGGCTACCACGCTGCCCAGCTGCTGCCAGGGGCCCCAGCTTGTCTCCGAGACAACAAAGAGGAAAGGAGTGGTTTCAGGACCAGTTCCAGGGGGACAGGGGCAGTTCCCAGCACCGAGCCACAGGCATCGGGGCCTGGGAGACCATGGAGCTCCCTGCTGGGCTGGCGCCAGAGTCACACTGGGGCCACTGGTCACTCCCCTCAAGACAAGAGGCTGTGCACTGGGCCCCGTGCACTAGGCAAGCACAGGGAAGGGGCCTGGCTGTGTGCTGCTGTGTTTTGGGCAGGAGAGAGCTCCGTGGGAGGGTTTTTACTGCACGTTCGTGACTTATAAATCCAAGGCAAGAAGGAGGTGGCCCCTGCTGGGATCAGGTATTTATCTAACGGCCCATAACTCAGGTCTTGAGGGCCATGTGCTGCCTCAGGAATGCACCCAAAGCACCAGATTTATCCATCAGATGAGAGAGCGAGGCTAGAAACACACAGGTTGGCGCGATTCCGGACCGAGCGGACGGGGGCAGCCCAGGCCCCTCCCCCCATACCTCTGCAGCCCATCTGTCTCTGAGAATCCCAGCAGCACGGGCAATGAGGCAGGGTGCCCAGTGAGGCCCTGCACACAACACCCTGTCCCCGTGGGCACCAGGGCAGGGGCCGGACCAGGCCCCCTCCACCCTGGGACCCTGGAGCTGCACTGGAACAAGACGGGCATCACCCAGTCTCTCGCAGGGCTGGCAGGGGAGGCGGCAGCCAGAGTCTGATGGTGCCCAGGCTCCAAGCAGCCAGGCTGAGGGGGCCCGAGGAAGAGATCAGCTTCTCCTGAGCCATCCA
>PISX010001073.1:206532-216586 GCA_004024625.1 Mellivora capensis
GGGGGGGGGGGGGGGTGCTGGTAAAGTGACAATCACGGTCGGTGGACACCTGCCCACAGCTCATTGCTCATGCCCAGCGCCCAGCATGGCGCCTGGCACCAGGAGAGCTGAGCTTGGCAAGCGAGTGGTCGCGGGCACTAAACCCAGGCTCGCCCTGTGCTAGCTGGCCTCGAGGGAGCCCGAGACTCCCCCGGCATGCCGGCCCCCAGCCCTCTGCCCAGGCCGCACACCTGGGCACACACCGGTCTACTGCCTGTGACATGCTTGCCCTGCCCGAGCTCCTGTCCCAGCAACAACGCTGCATGGACCTCCCCCAGCAAGGCCTCCCCGATTACAGGGGCATCCGGAGGAACCGGGGCCAGGTGCACACATCCTCCGGCTGGACATGTGCTTCCTCCACCCGGGACGGCCTGAAGGAACGAGGGCAGCACTGGGAGCCAGACGCCTGCGTCCCACCTGGCATGCGACCTCAGACAAGCCCCGGACCTCTGGGCTTCAGCCTTTCCACCTGCACGAGGAAGAGTGGGTGGACCGAGCAGTATGGGGAACAGGCGCCCCGACCAGGAAGGCCTGGGGGCACACACTCCCCACAGACGGCGCCGGAGCCCGGGGCTCCCCTTGGCAGGAGTGGCGCCATGTCCTGCTTTTGCCCCTGCAGCCTGGAGCGGGAAGTCCTGCAGGACCACACGGCCCGTCTGGGTCTCAGCTTCTTCCCAAGAATCACGGAGCTCAAAGAGGAAATG
Source organism: Mellivora capensis (assembly GCA_004024625.1). Lineage (NCBI taxonomy): Eukaryota > Metazoa > Chordata > Mammalia > Carnivora > Mustelidae > Mellivora > Mellivora capensis. The sequence goes on from PISX010001073.1 coordinate 207,276, forward strand.
AGAGAGGCACTGCAAGTGACAGTCCTCGGTGGTGGGCCACCAGCCTGGGGACCCCGTCAGGGGCAGCGGCGGCACAGGCGGGAGCAGACAGAGCCCCTGATTCCAGAGAGCACCTCCCCAGCCCCACGAGGCCCTGGCTACGAGCCCCGGCGAGATGGGCCCTCTGCCTGCTGCATCCGAGCACAGGAGCAGAGCGTAACCCGGGGAATGAATCCACCAGGATTCGGCGGTCGGCAAGCCTGCAGATGGGGAAACTGAGGCCCACAGCGAGGGGCTGGGCAGAGGGAGGTCACACTGCCACGCTGGGGCCAAGGGCTCGGGCCCAAGTCTGGTTGAGTCACTTAACAAGTTCAATGGCCTCAGGGGAGTGACCTTCCATGCCAGCTGTCCCCCTGCCCTGCCCCTAACAAAGTCTGTCCATAAAGCAGGCCCCCATACCCAAGCCCGAGAGTCCGACTGCTCTGAGGACCCGGGGAGCCTCCGCCAGGTACGCGGAAGGAAGCGGGGCCCAGGGCGACCCGGGTACTCGGCAGGCTTGGGGACATCCGTTCGGTCTCCGGAGCATCCTGCCCCAGTCCGCCCCCTCTTCAGCGCTGTCCCCACCCTGGCGGCCTCGACCAGCCCCTCGGCGATCCCGGGCACGCAGCAGGTGCCAGGGAAGGTGGAGCAAAGCCCGCCGTGCAGCCCCGCGCCCCGCAGCGAACGAGCACCCGGGCAAGCAGGACGCGGCGGTGCGCCACCCCCCACCGCGGCCGGCGCCCGCGCCCACCTTCCCGCTTCATGCCCATGGCCAGGCACTTCTGGTAGCGGCAGTACTGACAGCGGTTCCGCTGCCGCTTGTCGATCAGGCAGTCCTTGTTGTCCCGGCAGGTGTAGGTCAGGTCCTTGCGCACCGTCCGCTTGAAGAAGCCCTTGCAGCCCTCGCAGCTGTACACCCCGTAGTGCTTGCCTGCGGGGAGAGGCCCCCGTGACCACGCCGCCCCGGCCAGCCTCCCGCCTCCCCGTGCCCCGCCTGTGGGGTCCCGCGGCGCCGCGGCGGCCTACCTGAGGAGCGGTCCCCACAGATGGCACAGATGTGCTTGGTGAAGGACGCCATGTTCCCTGAGGGGTGGGCCGGGACTTTGAGGACACCATTGAGGCCCAGCGGGGGCTTGATGTCCTCGCTGCTGCTGACGGGGTTCATGGGTGAGCTGAGCTGAGGAGGGAAAAGCGGGGGTGTCCAGGGGGCACGTGTCAGCATGCTCCCTTGCACCAGCCCCACGGTGAGGAAGGCGCCAACATAACCCCAGTTTACAGAGAGGGAAACCGAGGCTCAGAGGGGGCCCTGCCCACCACAGGCCACACAGCTCAGGAGGGGCAGGACCCAGCTGTGCTGAGCGGCCGCCAGGCTGCGGGAGGCTGCTCTGCCCATAGCCGACCCAGACCTCAGGGAGGACCCCCGAGGACCTGCTCACACCCCGTGCCCCTCACTCGGCTAAGAACCGGCCCCCATTACAGAGCACGCCCTGGACAAGACCGTGTGTACTCGCCACTGTCCCCGTGAGGCAGGCACTTGGGGGACCCCCGACCCACAGATGGCGGGCACCGAGGCCTGGTCCCAGCAGACCAGAGAGTCGGGGTCCACGTCAGCAGGCCACCCTGCCTGGGCCTCAGGGATCAGGGTGGGGGTCCCGGGTCATGTGGCCCCAGGCGTGCAGGGCCAGGCCAGCACCCCCTCGGCGCCCAGCCCCGCCCCGCCTGGAGGAAGCGTGGGAAACTCACCAGTCACCCCGGCAACAGCCGGGTGGCTGTGACACAGCGGTGACACAGCAGTTTTGGTTCTGCTGTGTCCAGTCCAGGGCTGCTGTCAGCGCCCAGAGGTGCTCCCCACGGCAGCTCGCAGACCGGCCCGTCTCCCCCGGTGCCAGGACCCCAGCCGCGTGGCACCCCCGCACCCCCCCTTCTGCAAACCCGACGGAGGCGGAAACCGGGTGGTGCAGGCGTCTGTGGGGAAGGGCGGCGGGCGCCACGCTGCCCCCTGGTAGCCCCAGGCCCCTCCTGCCAGCGGGAACCTCGCCCCCTTCCTTCCCCACAGCCCCCAACCCCCACCCCCCGCCCCTTTCCTCAAGGCACACGAAGCAGAAACCACCCAAAGCCTCCTTCCGCGGGGGCCCCCGTGCAGCCCCCGGCCGTTCTCGGTCCTGGGCAAAGCGGCTCCGTGAGGACACTTAACCCCGCAGGGCCACGAAGAACCAAGCAGCCCCCCGGCAAGGCCAGCAGGCCCACTTGCTCCGTCCCCAGGCGCCAGGAGCGGCCCCCAGGGGAGGCAGGGGCCTGAGCAGGGGCGCGGTCCCTGAGAGCTCCAGCGCCCGCTCCGGGTTCACGTGTGCGCGCCCCGCCCCCCACTCCCGCTTCCCAGGTCAGGGGACTGGCAGAGCAGCAGGTGAAGCTGGGGCCTCGGAGGGCAGGTGGTGAGCCCCGAGGAGACCCTTGCGTGCTGCAGAAGGGGAAAGCGAGGCCCCAAGAGGCTTGTCCAGAGCCACTCGGTGGCCCCAGCCAGGTGGTCAGAGACGCGGCGCTGCGGAGCTCACAGGCCGGGTGGGGACAGGGGAAGAGCGGGGTGGCGGGGGGGGGGACAGTGCAGCTTCGGCAAGGCCTCCGAACCACGCCCCTCCATTCACTGTGCGCCTTTGGGGAAATCACTGTCATTCTGCCCCTGAGGTCACTGGTGTGCGGGAGTGAGGGCCGCCGGCCAGATAACGGAGCGGACGCACGGGCAGCTGCATCAGTGCTCGGCCTCCAGGAGGAGGTGCCACCAGCTGGTCCTGGGCAAAGGGGACGCCGAGCCGGTCCCCAGGAGCCCACCTTCAGGGAGCCGCCCAGGACACGAGAGCAGGAGGCCTGTCCCCGCGTGGTGGGAGCCTGGGCAGGTCTCCATGTGGCTGCATCCACTTGGGAGCACAGGGAGAGGAACCTGGGCATTTCCTCTTTCATGCCTGCCCACGCCATGCTGGGCGGCTAGTGGGCCACCTGCCCTCCCAGCCTCCCGTGTGCACGCAGGCCCTAGGGACTGGTGCCTCCCCTGGGTAAACCGAGGCAGGGCTGCAGCAGGGAGGAGACTGGCCGGGGACCCACATGGGAAGGAGCCACAGGCAGGACGTACAGTCAGTGCTGTGGCCCCCGACCACATGCCGGGGCATCCCTGCCCTCCCGGGCCTAGGCTTCCCACGAGCAAAGCAGTCGTCCTAAGAGAGCCTGCACGTGTGGGGAGACGAGGGCTGGGCCGGAGACCCTACTCAACACAGGCTACCCACTTTGTTTCTTTGCCTCAACTAGTAGGTGGTCCCCACAGGGCCACCAGGGCAAGGCTGTTGGGGTCAGGCTCGCTCTCCGCACCGCTCCCCTTGCCCAGCTCCAAGCTGATGGGCCTTGGCTGGGTTCACAGCTCCTGGACAGAGCACAAACCGATTCCCGGGGCCTCGGTCTACCTTGCACATACCCGTCCCCAGCCCTCCACCTACAAGGGACTGCTCCCCTTCTGTAGCCCAGCCCACCCCACCACTGGGGAGACCCATGGCGCCAGCAGCCCCTCGCTGGAACCTGACGGCCGCATGCTGTGGCCAGGGTGGGGGCCCATCTCGTTTCCCCTTTCATACCCTTGGCATCTATTTCAGTTCCCACCGGAGCCTATAGGACTTACTAAATTTACCACCTGCCTCCTCCGTGCTCCACCAGGGTCTCCTGCCGCCTCATGAGGCTCCTCTCCTCCGCACCCACCACGCCCTTCCTCCGGAGCCCACGGCAGGCCATCACCAACGGCCAGAACCGGGGTTGAAGGCTCAGGCCCGCCACACACAGAGCAGGTCCTCGGCCTCGCCGGCCTCACGCCGCCAGCAAGGCAGGGGCAAAACCCACAGCACGACTCACCTCACCTGGTCGCCCCGTCCCAGAGCCTCACGGCCACAGGACTCCCCAGCACTGGCCACCCCGCTGGCCTGAGAGGATCCCGCACAGGGGAAGCTTCGCTGGGCTGGGGACGCCTGGACGCAGGGCTGCCCACAGTGGGCCAGGTGCGGCGGGCAGGCTCTGGGATGAGCAGGGGACGCTCCTGGGCCTGGCACTGATGGAGCCCCCAGACCAGGAAGAGATGCGGGGCCGTTTGGGCACTCGGCCCAGCTCAGACGGCGAGCCAAGTGGGATGGGCTCGGGTGCTGACTCCCCCCTCCCCCAGCGCTGTGGGTTTGAGTGGGCACAGCCCGGCAGAGCACCGGGCCTCCCCCAACAACAGCAGAGAACCTCCCGGTCCATGACTTCGCGGTTGTGGTTTGGGGAGGGGGTAGGGCAGGCCCCCCTTTGAACTCCACCCACATGCCCATGAATATGGGGAACCCCAGGTTTCCGAGACAAGCTGCTGAAACTCAGAAGCTGCACTCACTCCAGGAAGGAGCTACGGGGGCGTGGGGCTGGTGGCAGGGTTCAGGGGAGACGGAGGCCCACCCGGGAAGGGCAGCCAGAGAGGCCAAGCACGGCGGGGGGAAGGGGTGTGCAGACTGTGGCAGAACTCACTGTGGCCTGACTGACGGACACAGACAGATGGGCGGCAGACCACAGGACAGTAAGGAGCACCTGGGACACAGGTTTGCTTCCTCCCCTGCCCCAGGCCCGACTCTTGCCCTGATTCCGTATCAGCTTCAGGGGACCCGGGGCCCCTTTCCACACACGACCCAGTTTCAACCAGCACCCACCAAGTGCCAGGAACCTAGCTGAGTGCAGAACGGGATGCGGTCCTGAAACCCCCTCACTCCCTAGCACCGCTCCGCCCCTGCCTCCAGACAGGTGACCGGTACCAAGGGGCAGGTGCCCCCAAGGCCTGAAGGGCGTCACTGCCACCGCCGGGCTCCTACTGTGCATGAGCCCTCGGGGTGCCTGGGACGGGTGGCAGGCCCAAGGCCAGCAAGGTCCCCCGTGGGGCTGAGGGTCCGCAGGTGCCTATCTCCATCATGGTCCCCAAGGGGCAGGTGCGGGCTCCAACTCCTTGTGCCCTCTCGATCCCTACACGGCGCTGTGCAGCCAGCAAGAGTGGGGGTGGGGTGGCTGTGCTAAAAATTACCTGGCCAGGCCCAGGAAGGCAGCCGAGCCTCCTGCATGCCAGCACCTCAGGCCTCCTGCCTGCTCTGGGGCCCAGGTGACATGACAGGGACCCTAGCTATTCTGCCCCCTTCCCTCGGCCACCAAGGGCTGACAAGGTCACTCTGGAAAAGCCAGCAAGATCCTGCACCAAGGCCAGCCCTAGAGGCCCAGCCAGACAGGCAGTGGGCTGGCTCAGCTCAGGGGTACCCCAGGCCTCCTGCGCCAGGGCCAAGGCGGGCTGCCCCGCAGGTGGCATGGCAGCAGGGGGTTTGGGAGCCCATGGGACGCAGCAGGCACAATTAGATGTATGGCTCTGGGCAGGGACGCCTGCACTTCAAGTGTCTCCTAGCAGGCCATCCTGAGGCTCCGTGGAGATGGTTTACAGAACCCCCCCCCACCACGGGGGCCTTCATCTACTGGGGAAAGAAGGGCTGCACATGCACTTGGACTCAGACCAGTAACGGAGCCCTCCCTACTTCAGGAAAGACAGCTCGACTGCAGAGAGAGGAAGGGCCAGCTAGGACTCAGGCAGGTCTCCCATCCACCCAGCAGAAATCCACCGGGAAGTACATGGAGCTGGGAGAGGGGAGGCCCAACTGGGCCCCAGGGCCCCTTCAAATGCAGGGACCTCCAGAGGAGCTCAGGACAGCTCTGCAGGGGTTTGGACGAGAGGCGCCCAGGAGAGGGTGGGCCGGTCCTCCAGGATCCGCATCGCAAGAACCGAATTGAGCCAGGCCTTGCCAGGCACCAGCTGCTTCCTGATTCACGGACGATCCCGAAAGCCAGCCGGTTCCGAACACATGACCGTGGGAAAGACCACAAGCCCCGCGGAGGAGCGAGGGCCGTGCAGCCCGGGGCCTGGTCCGAGGGGGGCGCATCTGCGCGGAGCCTGTGCATCTCCGCCCTGGGATCGGGGCCCAGGGGTGCCATAGCCCCTGGCGTGGGCTGAGCAGAGGCTCAGGAGCGAAGGGCCAAGAAGGGGCAGAGGCTCCGGGGAGGCGGGTCCAACCCGACACACACAGATCCGGGCCCCGGGAGCAGGGAGCCCCCGACAGCAGGGGCCCACTGACGCAGACGGCCAAGTGGCACCGAGCTTGGCTGATGACCTCTGAGAGTCCAGGGCTGGGGAGCCAGCCAGAGCCGGCCTCAAACTCAGGCGGGAGCCTCCTCTCTGAGGCTCTGCTTCCCAGCGGCAAAGGGGGGAAATGACAGTGCGCGCCCCCAGGGTCCACGGGGGGAGGGGTCCCGCCTCTGCACTTACCTGGGGGCTGCCCGTGCCGAAGCCCAGGGCAGGTGTGGTGGGCACTGACATGGAGTGGGGGCCCATGGGGGAGCTGATGACCGAGAAAGGCGGGCCCATGCCGTTGATGGGGGAGCTCAGGGTGCTGATGGGCGAGTGCAGCTGTCCCGGGGAGCCGAGAGTGGAACCGATGCCCGGGCCCAGGGAGGGGTGCAGCGAGGGGGCGGCCATGGAGCCTCGGCCCGTGGGGGAGTTGAGGGACGAGGAGTTCACCTGGGTGGAGAAGTCTGTAAGACAAGAACCCAGAATAGGGTGGTCAGGAACGCGCCCCCACGGTGAGCCTAACCCCACAGCGAGCCTAACGGTTCATGCAGCAGATTGGAGCCTAATTGGTTCATGCAGCCTCCTGTTGGCAGGAGGCCGGAGCGCAGGGAGCTGCCCCCCGACACCCGCCAGCCCCGGCCGCGGGGCGCAGGCCGAGCAGGGGACGGCTGCCAGCGGCTCTCTGATGCCCATCCAGGCCAGGAGCCAGACAGCCGCCTGCCCACCTAGAACGCCTGCTCACCGCGAGCTGCCGGCCCCTCTGCCCGTGCGCCTAAGGGGAAGAACTAAAGGTGGGCCGTGATAGCAAGAGCCACGAGGCTGCTGCTCCCCGAGTGCCCACCATGTCCGCGAGGCGGACCCCATGCCCGGGGCGGAGAGCCACGTGGTGAGTACTCGTCCTGGCCCAGCTTACAGACACGCAGCCGAGGCCCCAAGTTCCCACAGCTGCCCAGGGCACAGCACATCTGCCACCAGGAGGCTGACCCCCGCTCCGAGTTCTGTGGCCTCAACACACCACCCTGCCCACACCTGCCCAGACGCCCCGCTGCCATGGCCCCTCAACCCGCGAGGCCCCGGAGAGACGCCCGCTTCCGATGTGCCCGGGCCCGCTTCCGCGGGGGCCTCGTGGACAGGCCGGGGTGTGTGCCAGCCCAGAGGCTGCGGGGAGAGGCTGGGACCTCCCACACATGCTTTCATCTCGGGGATTTCAAAGCCCCAACGAGAGAGCTAATGAGGCCTCCCCACCCCACCCTGCGGGCTCTGCAGGAAGAAGGCTCCCCGGGAGGAAGGCTCAGGCGGGGAATCCGCTGCCCACGGGCAGGCAGAACGCACCAGCACAGCGGCAGAGCAGAGCCCGAGGCCGCCCTGGGGCCCCTCCTCCCGCCTCAGCCTTCCCACCTGCAAACGGGCCTCGCCCACAACACCCCAGGTCAGGGGGCCCACCCCGGCTACGCCTCTCAAGGCTCCGGGGACCGCTTGCCTCCCTGAACCTCGGGGCGGCTATGTTCCAAAGGCCCCTTTGAGTCTCGGGGGACAGACCCCATCACGCGGCGGGACACCACGACCAAGCGGCCCAGTTGGGACACAGCGCACGTGACTCTGGCCAAAACCCTTATCCAGGGCCGTACAACCCTGTCCCCGGAGATGCTGGGGGTGGCCAGCCTGAAGGGTGGGGTGGTCCCGCAGGGACATGCCACCCCACCAGAGGCCCAGCCCCCGCGAGCATTTACCCGCTTCCGCCTCGTAGCCCCCCGCCCGCGGGACACTTCCCCCTCCTCCCTGCTCCGTGGGATCGGAGGCACAGAAGCCGGCCCGGAATCCCAGAGTCCAGCCCGGGTGGGTGAGCCTCCGGTGCCCTGACTCCCCTGAGAGCAGCCTCAGCCGAACCAGTGGAAATGCCAGTCACTCACAAAATCGGAGATCACCCATTTCAGTGAACTTGAGAATGAAAACTAGGATTCCAGCGGCACTGGGGGCTGGCAGCGCCTGTCAGCAAGGGTGGGGCTGGACACCGCGGATCTGCCCTGTTGGTCTCAAAGTGCCCTAAACACGTGTGCCTCGAGGGCCATGGCTTCCCCAGAAAGCCCAGGGGGGAGCAGCGGAGCTGACGACGGAGGACAGGCAGGGAGAGGTGTCTGCACACACCAGACCCAGGCCAGGCCGCCCGTCCCTGAACCACAGGGTTCCTGCGGCCCTGTCCACCCATCCGAGACAGACACAGGGACTGAGGCACAGACCGCTGGCGTGAGACTCGCCCGAAGGCATGAGTGCAGAAATCTGCAGCTGCCCCGCACCAGGCAAGCAGGGACCCACCGTGGCCTGCCTCCCCAGCCCGCAGCCAGCCCTGGATGAGGGCCCGGCGCCGGCTTCACCCCTGCCCAAGCCTGGGCTTCCCTATGTGCACACACCCACGATGCAGGAGCCAGCCACGGCCTGGACCAGGGCTGCCCCCTCCACGCAGTCGGACGGGCGCCTCTCTGACTTCAGCGTGGACGCGAAGGGGGACAAGATGGACTCTGTGAAACAGCTTCAGCGGCCAGCCCCGTGGGAGAGCACGGAGACCCCTCCAGGCAGCCAGGGTACCCGGGGCTCCCAGGCCCAGAAGGGCGTCCCTGCACCCCCACGAACCTTTCTTCCTAGAAGCGGGAAGGAGACCAGGACGCCAGGGCCAAGCCCAGCCACTCCTAGACTCCACCCCCTGCCCAGGTGCTCCGGGGGCCCGGGGGGCCTGAATCAGACCGGTGCACCACAGGGCTTCTCAGGGCCCGCTCGCCTCAAGGGGCGGGGTACAGGGGTGCAGCCGTTGGGAGGGGCATCCGCTGCTGCCACAGCTCACAACTGCAGGGCCCTCGTCCACCCACTGCCCACCCTGTGGGGCCCTGAGCTGCTGCTTGTTTGCTGCTCCCCCCAGGAAGGGGAGGGAGAGGCAGGAGAAAGCTTGGCCGGAAGGAAGGAAGGAGGGAGGGAGGGAGAGAGGGTGGGAGGGAGAGGCCTGTTTGCCAGCTGCCAGGCTGCACCCCAAAGCTCCCAGCCCCGCAAGGCACTGCCTGCCCCTAGCCCAAGTCTGAGAACCAGGAGGGGGGTAGCCACCAGGAGAAGGAGTACCCACTGCCGGCTTCTGTGCGGCCCCACCCCGCCC
>PISX010001074.1:0-39653 GCA_004024625.1 Mellivora capensis
ATCTTCTATGCCTTTTTCAAGCCCGGCTAGAACCTTGAGAATTGTCATTCTGAACTCTAGATCTGACATATTCCCAATGTCTGTATTGATTAGGTCCCTAGCCTTTGGTACTGTCTCTTGTTCTTTTTTTTGTGGTGAGTTTTTCCGCCTTGTCATTTTTTCCAGATAAGATTCTATGAAGGAGCAAATAAAATACTAAAAGGGTGGCAAAGACCCTAGGAAAATGCCCTTTAACGAAAAAATTGAATTAACTGCAAGACTAAAGAATCATGGGGAGAAAGCCATGAATTCCGCGCTTTGCTTTCTCCTCCTCTGGAGTTCCGCTGCTCTTCCTGTTAAGTGAACTTGGTCTTGGCTGGATTTCTTTTGATCTTCTGCGGGAGGGACCTATTGTAGTGATTCTCAAGTGTCTTTGCCCGAGGCAGAGCTGCACCGCCCTTACCAGGAGCCGGGCTGAGCAATCCGCTCGGTTTTGCTTTCGGGAGCTTTTGTTCCCTGAGCGCTTTCCGTAGAGTCCGGAGGACGGGAATAAAAATAGCGGCCTCCTAGTCTCTGGCCCGGAAGAGCTGAGATTCGGGGCTCCACTCCTCAGAGAAAAGCCCCGGCTACTCCCATCTCCCTCGCCTCTGGCCGCGCTCCGAGCTCCCCCAGCCTGCGACCGGTTCAAGGTAACCCAGACCTGAGAGCTCGGCTCTGTCTCTGTGGCCGGCTTCCCGCTCCAATACCTGCGAGCTCTGCGACACTCAGACACCCCCGATCCTTCTGTGACCCTGCGGGACCTGGGGCCACGCTGACCCCATGTGGGCTTCACCCCGGTTTAGCGTCTGGAGCGATGTCCCTCCGTGGAGCAGACTTAAAAGTCCCGATTTAGTGCTCTGTTGCTCCGCCGCTTGCCGGGAGCCGGCCCCTCCCCCGCAGTCTATCCTCCCGTCGCTTTTGATTCACTTCTCCGCCGGTCCTACCTTTCAGAAAGTGGTCGATTTCCTGTTTCCAGAATTGCTGTTCTTCCTCTCTTTGATCTCCCGTTGGATTTGTAGGTGTTCGCAATGTTTTGATAAGCTATCTAGCTGATCTCCTGCTACCTGATGCCATCTCAGCTGCTACTTCTCCGCCATCTTGACCGCAATCTGACTTCCACTTATTCTGTTTATTTTTTTTAAAGATTTGTTTATTAGAGAAAGAAGAAGAGAGATGGAGCATGCATGAGTGCACAGGGGGAAAGGTACGGAGGGAGAGGGAAATAGAAACTTAAGCAGACTCCATGCTGAGGGCAGAGCCAGAGTGGGGCTCGATCTAAGGACTCTGAGATCATGACCTGAGCCAAAACCAAGAGTAAGACACTCAACTGACTGTATCCACCTGGGTGCCCCCACTTTGTTCTATTTATTCAAAGCCCAAACTCAAGGGGAGGAGAACTAAGCTCCATATTTTGAAGGGAATGTCAAGGAATTTGTGGACATTTTAAACTACCACAAGCGATATCACAAGCCAGGCTCAATGGGAAGAGAATCGAGGTCTGGGAAGAAATCAGAGCTCTAGAATTTAGAGGTTTTACTAGAATTTAATAGACTCAGTTAACCAAAAGGATTTAAAATTGCACTTCCAGTTATTTCTCTTGCTTCTGACAACTGTATTTCCCTTTGTCCATGCATCTTCATTTTTTCTCATTCACATATTTCATTATTCTTTTTCAAAATTTGCTCACAAGAAGTCCTCCCTTAGTGTGTAAGTAGAGCTGTGAAAACATTGATTAAAATGCACACCGCAAGCATTATAATAGTATTGGAGCCAAGCAAAACGTGACTTTGGTTTCAGGGACACAAGTTCATCTCCTTTCTATTAGTAAGTTTGTGATGTTTTCCAAGCACCCATTAAAGAAGAGATGTTTGTGGCATAGACGCATTGGAGGAATCAATTCCTACTTTGTCCCTTTATTTATCTGGCAAATATTCATGGGGTCTTGCTCTGCACCAGACTCTGAAAGCTGCTGAGAGCACACAGAAGGACGCCACCTGGCCGTGCCTGTGAAGAGGTCAACGTTTCCTGTAGAAACGGCCGTGTAAACCTAGAGGAACTCTATCACGTGATAAGCTCTGTTTGCCTGATCTCTGGAGCTGTGTGCATATATCTGTGATTCTTCTAGCTTTTTAAGGGCAGAGGCTGGCTTATTCAATTTTCTATTCCTAGCACCCAACCCATAGAAGGATCTTAAGCATGTCTGATAATTTCTTGCTAAATCCAGTTAATTTGAAGGCTGAGACACCTAGAGAGACTAACTAGCTAAATACAATACTACCAGATGCTGGCTCTTTCCTTCCTTGCTAACATTGGTAAAGGATGTATTTTTCGTATGTGGTTGCAGGTGTACTGACTACCCCGTGACCTTCTTTCTCCTTCACAAGTGCAACACAGTTCTCTCTAGGGACCTCCATTCTTGGGAGGCAGCTGCTGGTCTCACTGAGCTCCCAGGGCTCGTTCCCTTTCTCACTTCTGAGACTTCTTGTGCATCCTTCCTAGGGACCTTTTGTAGCTGACAGAGTATTTAGGATGCTCGCTAGTAAGAAAATCCAAGAGGAAGCACAGAGTAAAGCTCCTTTCCTTCTTGTTCAGGGGACTTTTTTTAAAGCCTAGAATGGGAATGTTTAGTTCTTTGTTCTAAAATGACAGTACTTTGAGTGGAGATGACTTTTTGGTGATTTTTCAATAAAATGTAAGCTATAGGGACAAAGCCTCCTTCCTACAAAGCCTCACCAGATCCAACAGTTCCATTTGAGCCTAAGCAATGTCAGCCTTTGCACGTAAACTGGTTCCCAGCTCAGTGAAGCTATGCAGTAAAAGTGCATGTGGCATCAGATGTCTTTTCTCTTGTAGAAGAGACTATATTTTAGGGCATTTTGGCTCAAACCTTAGTAGAACTATATATTGTCAGGGATTATGTAGCATATGTAAAAACTAGTTCATGCCATGTAAAATATAAAACATGGGCACTATTGCCCGTGGCAAGGACTGATGGGTGCTACCTGCATTGTTCTAAATATGACTCACTAAATGACGCTGAGACAAAGACAACCACAGAGGACATCTCTGCATAGCCCCTGGCAGAAATCCTTAGGCCACAGACGGAACTGGTTCTATCAAGTGGAAAATGTAAATACTAAATAATATTAGGAGGTGAAAAGGTACTTTATATGCAACAACAGATAAAAAGAAGTGCTGCCCACATTAGGTGATTAACAATCAGCCAGCCATCCATTAATTCAGCAAATATTTACTGAATCCTCACCAGGTACCAGATATTGTTCTAGATTTGGGGTACAGTGGTAAATAAGAGACAAGCCCCCCTTTCTTAGGGTGGTTACTTTTTTTTAAAAGATTTTATTTATTTATTTGACAGATGGAGATCACAGAGAAGCAGCCAGAGAGAGAGGAGGAAGCAGGCTCCCTGCTGAGCAGAGACCCCGATGTGGGGTTCGATCCCAGGACCCTGGGATCATGACCTGAGCCAAAGGCAGAGGCTTTAACCCACTGCGCCACCCAGGCGCCCTGGGTGGTTACATTTTAAAGTAAAAAGATAGACAACACACAGACAAAAACAAACTAGAAAAGACCTAGTGATAAATACAAGGATGAAGGAACTCCAGGTGCTGTAATAGCAACTGGGTGGTCAGGTCCAGCTTTTCAAAAGCAGTGGCACTTGAGCTAAAATTTGGATGATAAGAAGGAACCTGCCACATGAAGATCAGGGGAAGCATGTCCCCGCAGAAGACAGAGCAGGGACAGTGAGCAAAGAGGTTGTCCTGTGAGAGGACAAGAGTGTGCCCCTGGGGCTCATGAGGTGACTGAGGAGCAGAAGGAGCTGGAAAGAGGAGCAGGTGTCAGGTCAAGAGGCAGGATGATGACCAAAAAAAAAAGAAAAATAAAGGACTTAAAAATGGTATAAAATGTTAGATAGAAGGAATACTGGAATCAGATGATATAAAAATATAAGTGAGAGGTTTTGGAAAAACTTGCCATGCTCCAGGCATGATTTTCATCTGGGTTTCACTAGTGAGGCCAATCTGCAGCACCATTCTTTACTTGTTTTGAAATGAAGAATGAGGCACTTCAAGTTCTTTTAAGAATTTTATATCCCACTACAGTGTCTGCAACTTACCACTTTCTCCTTGATTACCAGCACAACACATGTTTATGATGGAGCATTTGGAAAACACAGATAAGCTAGTGGAAGAAATAAAACCACTCCAAAGTCAGCCACCTGATAAAACTACTGTCAACATTTGGGCACAGATTTTCTTCATGCTTATACAGTGCAGTGACATGGGTTCTGGAGTCCAGGTGAAAATCATGGCTTTGAAACTTGCTAAATGACTGCTACTCATTTTTCAATCAATCTTAACTGCTTATAAAATGCCACATAACTATGGGGCGCCTAGGTGGCTCAGTGGGTTAAAGGCTCTGCCTTTGGCTCAGGTCATGATCCCAGGGTCCTGGGATTGAGCCCCGCCTCAGGCTCTCTGCTCAGTAGGGATCCTGCTTCCCCTCTCCCTGCCTGTCTCTCTGCCTACTTGTGATCTCTCTCTGTCAAATAAATAAAATCTTTAAAAAAATGCCACATAACCAAAATCTCCTTAAGCCTCAGTCTTCTCATCTGCAAAATGGGAATAATAATGTTATCTTCTTTGTAGGACTACTATGAGGATTAAATAAGATCATCCATATAATGCTCCTGACTGGCACACCGTATGTACTTTTAACATGTTAGGTACGATGCCGTTATCGTTTTGCAAAGTTGGGACCATATTGTAAGACTGTCAGTAAATACATTCTTATTCCAATCATCAGTAGACATTTTTACCTGATCTTAAATATTTTTCCATAATATAGTTTTTAATGGTTACACAGCATTTTCCTAGAGAGATATAATTTAGTTAATTCCCAATTATGGGACACTGGGGCTGTTTCCAAATTTTCACTATTTAAAAAATATTGTAAACTTTCCTGATTATTTCTCTAGGATAAATTGTAAGGTGCGGCTGGGTCAAAGGGCATATGTATTTGGAGGGATTTCATCCTATCTTCTGCTGGGAATTAAATTATACCCTTGGATAAGAATAATGTTGGGAAGTAAATAGTCCACAAACATGTGCAATTTTGTAGGTCTGATTTCCCATCAGCTTAGTGAAACACTTCCTTCTACCCCTTGCCTTTTCTCTCCACATCTGTTCCTATCTTCTGGTCAGCAGCATCCTCCTTCATTCCCTAAGGAAGCTTCTCAGTTCCAGGCTTGCAGGTGAGCCAGTTTGCTTACAATTTTCTGATCTGCTGAGAATTCTGTACTTCCTATTCATTTCACTTGAAGCCATAAATTCATAGGGTTTTAGTATATTAGAAATGCAAGCCCCTCATCTTACAGATGAGGAAACTAAAGTAGGCAGAGCAAATGGTCTGTCCAAGCTGGTCCTCTGGCCCATGCTCTTAGACAGCTAGGCAGGATTGTCTCATTTTGTTGTCTCTAGTACCTGATGCAGCAGTAAGCATGTGCAGACAGCCAGTATTTCTTTTTTTTTCCCCAAAGTTTTTATTTATTTATTTGACAGGGAGAGAGAGAGAGAGAGAGAGATCGAGATCACAAGTAGGCAGAGAGGCAGGCAGAGAGAAGGGGAAGCAGGCTTCCTGCTGAGCAGAGTGCCCGATGCGGGGCTCGATCCCAGGACTCTGGGATCATGACCTGAGCAGAAGGCAGAGGCTTAACCCACTGAGCCACCCAGGGGCCCCTAGCCAGTATTTCTTGTTGAATGAATGATTACTTGAAGTAACTTACAACCTCCAAGGATTCTAAGCTGGAAAGGACCATAGACATGTAGAAACTGAAGCCCATATTGGTTAATGTAATGTATGTCATCATGTTGCTATTAGTGGCAAGTTGGAATAACAAATCAGTCTCTCAATTCCCAGGAGAGACAAGGAGACACCAAGAGAAGACAAGCCTTTGTGGGATCAGGTGGGCATCATTTAGAGAAGGGACTAAATTAATTCTGCCTTGTTCCAGAGAGAGCAAAGCCAACACTAAGGAAAACTGGAAGCTGCTGGTAGGCCAATTTCAACATAATATAGGGAAGAGGTTTTTAAATAGTTAGGACTATTAAAATGGAAGCAGGTTTTCTTGAAAAGAATTTGCCACGAATTTGAAGTGTTCAAATAGAAACAGGGAAGGTTTGAATAAATAATTTATCAAGTACATTTGAAAAGAAAATAAATTTTATTTTATATGCCTGGTTGGGATAGATGACTTCTAAGGCCTCCACCAAAACTAAAATTAAATGATTTTATGAATATATGTATACACACACATGCACACACACAGATAAATGAATAATTTTGTAATTCAGACTTCTGAGATTAAACCCATTGTTTTTCTGGGACCAGATAAATTCTAATGTCTTTATTGATTCAAGATTCTATGATTCTATATCATCTTCTATTTAGTGATAATTCAGTGTGGTACACATAGTAGGAGTTCAAAAGATGAATTTAATTAGCTCCAAAATCTGGAAAAATCTACATTTAAGATAAGTTCAGTACAGGCTCCGTGTAGGTGAACAAGTTGATTGAACTCATCTCGTCTCAATCAAATATATCAGTTGATTACACAAGAACACTAATGCATTAATTTTTTTAAACTAGAAAAGGATAAAATTAAAAGAAGAAATTTGGGGGGATTGTATTGTGATGAGATAAGGTGGTTTTCTTAGTGGATTGCTGAATATGATATGAAATTATAGCTAGAATTACTTCCTAAAATATAAAGAACACTTTCAATATGAAACTGCAAATATGATATAATTACACTTCAAGTATGGAGCTACTGAAAGACTGCTCATAGTATAATCATTTTATCTAATTCCTAGTGGTAAGACAGACACATAAATGAACTGTATCACAGGTATACTTTCAATCTTCAAGACTTCATATTCGTGATAGAAATGGAGGTCCTAGCAAGTTCCTACTTGGGTTTAGTGAAAGGCTCCATTCTTAATAACAATCGAGCGAAGCTTTGAGAAGTGTCGTGGATGGCATCTGTGATGCGCTCTTTGTGATTCCAACTAGGAAGGAATCTCATTGGAAGGCCAGATAAGGAAATTAAAGTTCAAATTAAGTATTTCATTTGTTTTATCAACATTGTCATTGTTGTGGACACTGTTAACAGTAAAAATTTATGGCTCAAGTTAGGATGGACTATTCGTTGGCTTGACTATCTCAGTCATGCTTTTTATCCCACTCGGGAAAATGTGTATTTCAGGAGCAGCATAACCTTCTGTGTCTTAGGCATTATGCTAAATGCTAGAGTGAGAAAAATGTCAGGGATGAACGTTGGCCTCACAGAGGCATAGCAAACACAGCATGGTTCATCATGGAACCCAGACCAGCTCACATCTTTCTGATCCAGGACTCCAGACAGATTGCTTATCCGCCACAGAAGTGGCATGGGATTTAACATCTATTAATCACCCCTGGTGGCAAGTCCAAAGTTCTCTGGTAACAAATCTCATTCTAAAAGTTCTCTGGTAACGAATCTCATTCTAATAATCATTATCATGGTTGTTTCATATCAAGTTTCAGTTTTTGAATTTCCCCTTCCAGGAACATGAAACAAAAAAAATAATTTTAAAAAAGGTACCTCCACTGCTGCTTTTGCCCTTTCAAATTCTTCTTCTAAGGAGTGGTTTCTGGAAAGTAATGCACTTCCCCAGCGCTGTTCTTTGGTCAGTCGAGCCTGAAATAAACCAAACACGTGGTGTTATACTACTGGAATCACAGAAGACAAAAATCCAAATATTTTCCCTTTTCTCATATTTCCCTAGAGTTTAAGAAGCATCTGCAAAGGATGTTATTTTTGGAGTACTTTGTAAGCATGATGTTGCCCAAACTGGGATGGTCCCAAAATGTGTGTGAGCATGCATGCATCTTTTTTTCCCCAAAGATTTTATTTATTAATTTGAGAGAGAGACAGAGATAGCTAGAGAGAACAAGAGTAGGGAGGAGAGGGAGAAGCAGGCTCCTTGCTGAGCAGGGAGCCTGATGCGGGGCTCGATCCCAGGACCCCGGGACCATGACCTGAGCCAAAGGTGCAGCTTAACCAACTAAGGCAGACAGGTGCCCCATGCATGATTCTTCTAAGAGTGCGTCTCAGCCCTGGTCATGTTAAAACCCAAACCCAGGCCCGGATCTTATTAATATAAGATCTTATTTTAATTGCTCATGGTTTCAGGCATTGATACTTAATATTAAGTACCCCCCAGAGGATTCTAATATGCAGTTAAGATGGAGAATCTCCATTCGAAGCCTCAACCTAGAAACTGATATTTCAGCTTCCAGCTTGTTAGGAGGACTAACCTCGGGTAATACTGTAAGCTGCAGAGATAGGAGGTAGCTGCTGGGCCTTTTCCTTATATGCACAGCAGATCCTCATGCTGAATTCTCTTTCCTTTGCCTTCCCTCTATTAGAACACATTTGTCTCGTGTCCCGTTTCCTCAGGACATTGTGTTGCTAAATAGTCATCGCTTAGATAAACTCATATTTGATAATGCCAATCGTTTTTTCACAATTAACAGGCAACGTGATATACATCTTAATTTAGCTAAATGCAAATATTCCAGAAGGCCAGCCCCACCAAGAGTGCTGGAATTTCAAAAATGTTACTTATTGTTAATTTTACAAACACTAAATGCATTCTTTTTGAAAAAAAGTAATCATGGAAAATAAGAGGTAAACCTCTAGAACTTCTTTTCAGTTTCATATATATTTATGTACCCTCAGTAGTAATGTGTTTCAGAAAGTTTCAAAATATAAATGGTATACTATTCTGTAGCTTACTTTTCTCCATTCAACAATATATCTTGGAGATGGACCACATTTAGTATTTCTAGAGCCACTTCATCCTTTCCCAGGGATATCCTAGTAAGTATATACTGTAGTTGGTTCAGACTTCTCTCCATGAGCAGTTGTGGTGTTTGTGATTTTTCTCCACGTAACTGCTTCTTTTCTTGGCTATCGTTCTACTACACCGTGTGATCCATGAGGGTCGGATTCTGTCTGGTAAATCTTGTTCTCCCCTGTACCTAGCCCACAGCCTGACAGGTGATGTGAATCCTAAGGATGTCTCTAGACTACAGGCTGAGGGATTGCACTGATAAGGCAGCCAGACCTTGGGGAGTAGGAGGAAGGAGTCTTGTGGAGTGAAGCCCCCCCTCTGCCCTTTTATTACCTTTTATCCATGTGTTTGATTGCTCTCCTTTAGGGATGCTCAACCTTGGCTCCTATGGAAATTACTTGAGCAGGCCTGGGCCCCGCTCTAGACCAGTTAAAGAATTTCTGAGGGTAAGGCCTGGCATTAAAAGTTTGAAAAGCTCTTTAGGGGACACATGGGTGGCTCAGATGGTTAAGCATCTGCCTTCAGCTCAGGTCATGATCTCCAGGTCCTGGGATCGAGTCCCAAGTTGGACTCCCAGCTCAGCAGGAAGTCTGCTTCTCCCTCTGCCTGCCCTTGTGCTCTCTCTGTCTCTCTCTCTCTTAAATGAATAAATAAAATCTTAAACAAAACAAAACAAAAAGAAGAAAAACTCTTTTTGGTGATTTTCGAAAAGCAGCCATGTTTGGAAACTATTGTTCAATAGCAAAACTGTGGCCTTCACTCAGCACCACCTATACAGCTCAACTGCTTTTCATTTTTTTCTCCATGACCACTGGTCCTCAAGAAGACCGCCATCCCCTTATTATCACACAGTAGTAATATGAGGGCTCACTACATGCCACATGCTGCTTCAAGTCCTTTAGAAACTAATACTCACTTTGTTTTTTCAACAACCGGTGAAGAAGGTGTTAAGTCCATGCCATTGAGGCACAGAGAACTAGTTAACATGGCGCACAGCACACAGCTAGTCAATGGTAGGGCTGATGTTTCTGGGCCATGTTCATAACCACTACACTATTCTGCCTCTCATAGGGGCTGTGCTCCCCTGGCCATTTCGGGAAGATGCAAAATCTAGAAAAGCTGTCTCTCAGAGGTTCATGCATGGCTGAGGGAACCAATCAAGAAGCTCCCAAGAATATTATGGGCTGAAAACAATAATGAAGACATTGTTATGAACACTTCCGAACATAAATAATAGTCTTAGACTGCGTTTTGCATTAATGAACAAAGAAGGTTAATTTATTGAAACATTAATTTATGTTTCCTCCTCCTTGATGTATTCACTGCTATATCCCCTGGTATGTCCTATAAATAGTAGCTGATCCATAAACAGTAAATATTTGTTGAAAATGTACTGTAGGGGAATATAAGAATTGCTGAATTAAAGGTATTTCTCTTGCCAACTCCCAGAAGGTAGCTATATGTTCTCAGTCAAGTTTTCTTGGACAGTCCAGGAGGCTAAAGAGCGTTCATAGGAAATTGAGAGGGGACTTGTTTTTTTTTTTTGCCCTGTGCCTGGAGCAGCAGAGGTCTATGTTAGCAAAGCCCTCCTATCCCTGGTTCTGTGGACGGGGAACGGCTACAGGGTGTCTTCGTGGGGTGTCTAGTAAGGAGCTAGGCCTGTGAGCAGCACAGCGGGGAGGCCTCTGGAGCTGTGTCTGTGGTTAGAAGAGGAAGAGGATGCTGAGGCTGGGTCTGCATAGCCATCACTGCCTCACGCTCAGGTGGGCCAGGCTCACTGGTCACCATAAGCAAGAACTCTCTTATTCTCTGGGCCGCATGCAAGCTACTACTTTCTCCCAACCTAGATAACTGAGGTGGGGCTGGGGAGAGGGGGCTTCTCAAATGTAAGTGAGATTGATTATCACAGATTCCTGAGATTAAGGTATGAACAGAACTTTATTGGGGAGCCACTATTCATCCCACTACAACCCTTGTCTGACACTCTTGGGATACAATATATTTGATTAACAAATATAAAGATGAAGATTGGGCCACCTGAGTAGCTCAGGTCACGATCTCAGGGTCCTGGGATTGAGTCCCGAGTTGGGTTCCCTGCTCAGCAGGGAGCCTGCTTCTCCCTCTGCCTCTGCCCCTCCTCCCTGCTCGTGCTCTCTCTCTCTCTCTCAAGTAAATACATAAAATCTTTAAGAAAGAAAAGGTGCAGATGGTTTACAACCTTTCAAAATTGATAAGCTGTTAGGATGTTACAGCCTGGTAGAGATGTTAACCCCAAAGGCATTATGATCTTATTGTCTTATAGAAATTAACCAGTCCTGTATCATACTTGGCCAACTTATTTTGGCATTTCTTTCCCAGCCAGTTCCATAAATCTCTGTTCTTTTACTTTGGAACTAGCTCTTTTGTCTTCCTGCTGGCTCCCTCATTAATGAAATAAACAAACAAATAAATTTAAAAAAAATGTGGACAGATGGTAAGAAACTGTGCATTTATATAATAATGTCATGAATGACCCATGAATGGCATGAGAAGAAAGAGAAAGCGCTAATATTTCTGTCCCAAGGCACCTCCTTTTATTAGAGGCACTTTTCACCAGTGAAATATGATCTGTCCCTCCTGTGAAGCCTGACCTAACAGAACTCCATTACTGTCACTGGCTTCCCTTCATCAATGTTTCACGACCCAAGTGGATTATGAATCACAGGATGCAAAGGGCACCATATATCAGGAAGAAGAGGCAAAGATCTCTCTCAGGATTTGAGACGTACAGTTCATATTCTCTTTGCCACTTAAAACAGCAAGTGTAAATAGAATCTTACTCTGCAAATGAACTCTTATTTCAGTAGTACAATTACTATTTAGGTAAGTCCTATTTCCCACATTTTTAGAAAGGCCTTAAGTTAGACAAGTGTTGTCTACCTCACATTTGAAAGCCATTTATTTTGTCCAAGGAAGCGAAGAGAAATGTTATAAAATATAGGAACACACTGAATGTAAATAAAGGCAGTTTCTAAGCCGAGAGTAGTAGGCAACTGAAAAGATTCTGAAACTTTTCAGCAACTTAGTAACCCACCCAGACATAGTGGTTTAGGACTGAGGATGAAGTACAGGTTGTAACAGGTAGTAAAGAGCAGGCTTCCTTTCAACCAAGACTTTATTTCTGTGAACATGTAATTTCATTATAGCAAAGACTGGAATATGGGAGAGCATATATAAACAGTGCTGGTGAACGGAACCTCTTGCTCAGGACTTAACTAGAGGAGTGGTAAGCAAGACAATTACAGCCATAAATTTGAGTCGAGGCTGTTTTGGTATCACAGTGACTGTATTAGTAGTTCTCAAGCTTGAGTGGGCACCAGAAGCATTTGGAAATCTCGTCCAAACACAGGTTGCTGGGCGCCACACCGGGATTTCTGCTTCAGGGGTGCAGGTGTGGGAGTGGGGGCCCAGAATCTGCATTTCTAACAAGTTCCCTGGTGATGCTGAAACTGCGGAGGGAGGGACCTCACTCTGATAGCTTCTGATTAGATGCTGACATCATGTGCTTGCAAGTGGAACCCTGGGGTTCACAAAATGTATTCCGATGTAGGCATTTTTTTGCTTCATTGCATGATTTTGAAAAATCCATGGTTACAGCAACCGTAAGGGCTTTGGCTTTAAAAACAGCCGTTTTAATTGGTTTAGGCTAATTGGATTTTAGGGTATTACATTCTCTATAGAAGAAAGCATTTTGTTCTCTCAGCTGTTGATTGTTCTGAATGATAAGCACTAGGCGAAAGATAAGAAAAAGAACTCTTTAAGAATACTGTTCAATTCTTTTTATTCAAAATTATGACTGTGATTAAAGTTATGATTTGAAGCTTACTGTATTTGTGGCTGTGGTTGTCCTAGCATAACTCTGTCAGCTAACCTCAATGTCAGTCCTTCATAACCTCTCATACAATTACCTTTACATTGCTGCTGGAAGTCTCTCACCAAAGCACATGTTTAAAAAGCTCAGTATCTTTTCAAAAAAAGATTGATGGGGAAAGGGTGCTGCTAACTATAGAAAAGAAAAATATAACAACTACCAGACTTTGGGTAACAGTGTAATACAGTAATTAAAGGCATAATCTTTGGAGTCAGACTGCCTAGGGCCAAATCCCGATTGGATTTAATAGTAACTGGTGACCTTGGACAAATTACTTAATCTCTATAATCCCCAGTATTCATATCTGCAAAATGTATATTCACTTAACTGAGTCTGTATAAGAATCAAGTACAATAACTCATGTAAGTACACACACAGAATTCTCAGTACATAGTAAGTGATATAAAACTTGGCTTTTGTCGGCTTCTTTCTGGTTAGCACTTAACAGGTGTGACTTTAGAAATTCATTTAAAAAATTATCTGTATTTAGAGCACTTTCGTTTAGTGGTTAATGCAGACTGGTTGGATTCTTATAGAGAACAGATAAACTCATGCCTTTTTGAGTGGGTCATGATTTCCTTTTTCTTAATCAGTCCACAGGTATTTATTGTTGAAGGTACACAAAAAAAGTTGTACCTTATGTGTCAAAGAACAAATTCCTAGAGCTTTGTGCAAGGCGGGCAGCATATGGTTTCCATCTCCATCCTACTATGAAATTCTGTTATAGAACTTCAAAGCAAATCAGTGCTGATTTTGAAAAGAAATGGATAGTCCACTATCATGCATAACTAAAAATTATTTTTGAAACTAGCTTCAAAAATGATAAAAGAAAAAAATCTTGTCATTTAATTTTTAAAAAACTTTTATCTGCCCTTTAGTTAACTATTAATTTTCTACAACTTTCAAATTGTTAAATTTGACAAATGTTGTTGTTTCTCTTTTTTGTTAGTATCTCTTACTTTTCCAATTCAGCAAGTATTTGTTGAGTACCTATTGTGTGCAGATTTCCTACTATGCTGAAAGTGATCTTTCAGATTTCTTTCCTTCTTCCTTGCCTTCCCATGGTTCTTGCCCTGCTGCTTTTTCTTTGCTCCTTTCTTCCTTCTTTGCTTGCTTCTTTCCTCATTGGTAACACACTGTGTATGGTCAGGAGGGGAAAAGGGATGTCGATGTGGCGCCTGTACTATCTTCCAACAAGCAAAACTATATAAAGTGTACTGTCTAACTGTTTCTAATAGACATAAAGGTCTTGATGCTTCTTATAATTGAATTCTTCTTACTAATCTTTTCACTGCCTCACTTATGGCTTGTGGATAGTTTGCTGAACTGAAATGGAATGAAATGCAAGCTGTCAGTATTTTGAAGAGTAAGAGATACAGAAGGAATTTAGGAGGGGAGACACAAAATTTTGTATGGCCTCAGATCTGACAAGAGTCCTAATTTATCTTACAAAGTTTCTGGAAGAAAGTGATACTCTTTAAAATCACATAGCTCGTATTAATCCTACAAATATAAGTACAATCAGGGCTTGCAGTGAGAAAGGAAATAGATGGTCTGTGACTTCTCTCAGGTGAATAAGCTTGATGCGGCTGATACGAGGTGGTATGTGGTTAAGAACAGGGGCTTTAGAAGCTGATGGATGTGATTTGAGTGCTGGCTCTTCTGCCCCTTAGCTAATTCTAAGAAGAATTTCTCATGTAAGAAATGGGGATATTAATTCCCAAGATTATTGTAAGAATTTCAAAAAATATTAGAAATATCTATTATATGCATGAAGTACATAACTGGACAGCTATTAGCATGCCTTTCTTTTATTGCTCCTTTAAAAATTTTGAAAACATAGCTACATTTATATCTTAAAGTCTCAATTGTTCTGGTTTGGGATACCGCCAACTTGATGGACTTAGGACAATATGGAAGGAAGCATTTGCTGTGCAAAAGTCTGCAAAATCAGAGAGTTGCATGACTATGACTAAGTACTGGAGAGCCTGGTTCCTGCACCTTCTCATTAGGTCCAACTTAGGGTGGCAAGAACCTGCCTTGGAGCTATCCTTCCAGTGTCCAGACTGGATAAAGGAATGCTTGAACTTGCCATCACTTGCCAGCAAAGGTTGCACTCACTTTCTTTTGCCTTAGAACTATCTCAACCCATTTATTAGAAAAAGTTAATTTCATGTCATCACTTGTGTTTTTCTTCAACTCTTTAAATGTTTTATAAGTTTTTTGATTTTATGATTTCTTTAAACAATTAACTCCAGGGCATACTAATTATACAGTTGTGAGAGTGTCAAGAAAATTTATTCTTAAATACATAGAGATTATATGATTCATTATAATCTCCTGCCACTCTGATTAGTGTATTTAAAACACTGTTTGAAAGAGACTAGACTACATTTTCCTTTTCTCCATCTTGAAAAGAAAATGAGCTAATAGGAATTCACTCCATTTTCTTTATGATTCTGAAACATGATTTTTTTGAAATGTGATTTTTTAAATAAGTCTTGTAAATAGCTCCTCACCTGTTGAACCCAAGATAGTTTATGTTGGCTTGAAAGAGAAGAAAACATTTCCTTGATTTTCTCATGAGCCATCTGTGTGATAGTAGAGCAGTAACAAATTTTGGTAAGCTGAAATTGTTTACTTAAATAGTGTGCAAGCAAGTTTTATTTTATTCTATTTTTTAAAAGATTTTATTTATTTATTTGAGAGAAAGAGCAAGCACAAGCAGGGGAGAGGGGCAGAGAGAGAAGTAGACTCCCCACTGGGCAGGAAGCTGGCTGCAGGTCTCCATCCTAGGTCTCTGGGATCATGACCTGAGCCAAAGGCAGACACTTAACGGACTTAGCCACCCACACGCCCCTGTAAGCCTATTTTAAGTTGAATTTTTATACCATCTTCATCATCTTATCTACCTAGAGAGATCATATATTTAAGGGCAGCATGTTTCTAATAGTAAAAATACCTTTCTGTCTTTTACTACAATTAATCAGTCTATTCTCTTGTTGTTTTATATGAGTGGTTAGTATTTTAGATGATTAAATTCTGAATTTGTTAAATTGTCCTAATTAAACCATAGGCTGGACTTAAAACTAGGAGATTATGAAATTTCTTAGTTTAGGCAAATCTTGATAAACATGCAGTGTTTAAAAAAATTTTTTTTACTTATTTATTTATTTTAGCATGAGCCAGGGGAGTCACAGAGGGGGACCGATAAAGAATCTCAGGCAGACTCCAACCTGAGTGCAGAGCCAGACGTGAGGCTCCATCCCACAACCCTGAGATCACGATGTGAGTCAAAACAGATTCAGAGGCTGAACCAGTTGAGTCACCCAAGTGTCCCAACATGCAGTGTTTTTAAAAAAGCAAATTAAGGGACAAATTCTTTACAAGTAATTGGTAATCCTCTAAAGGATTCACTACAATTTATCTAGACAGAGAACTGTCACAGTGCACTTTAAACTGTGTTTTGGAGGACAATATTGGGAATCTCATACAAATTGTCCAAAGCACATTGTGTTTGCTTAAAGGCACACCAGTGGGCATGTGGAAGGACAATGTGGTGGGATGAAATCAGACAACCAGCAGGAGAGTAGCAGGCATTGGAATAATAAGATAAATGCATTGTGGGTCTCCATGGCAACTGAAGACCCCAGCTGATCCTTTGCCCCTCCAGCGTTGTGTAGAACAGCCCACCTGTGCCAAACCTCCCCCCTGCTGCAGAAACAAATGTTCTATTGTACATTAAATTGTTCCAAGGATCCAGGTTATGAAACAGTACCAATTACTTTAGCTGAATCTAAATCTCTAATGCACTTAACAAGAAATGTTTCTCTAATAAATGTTATCAGTTTTAAAAAAGATGCATTTAGAATGAACACCGAGGATGAAAATACATTTTCATGCTACATTTACAATTCATTAAGCTTCCCGGGGTTATTTGTTCTGGAAGTGAGCTGACTTGTTTTCCAGCAGAGTCCTAGGAGCAGTAATATTCACCCCCTCCAGTGAATATAGGAATGGGGAGAAGAGGCGGTTCTCTTAGTGGCTTAGAAAGGTTTCCAGAGGACTTCCATGTCCTCAAAATTTCCTATCTGTGTGTGTCCTCCTTCTGTATGCCACTTACTAGTTTTGGGTGCACAGACAATTTTCTTAATGTCACTGTGCCTTAGTTTCCCTGTCTATAAAATAGGGGTAATAAATAAACTTACCTCATACAGCCATTTATCCGGATCAAATGAGCTAACATGTATTAGAAGACTTTATCATAGCTCTCAGTAATATTTGCTATTATCATAATTAACGCTTTACTTCACCTCAGATAACATATCCCCTCTCTTAATTTCAATCTCTGATCTAGTAAATCAAGAAAATTTCTCTTGCTCACTTCATCTCCCTTATGTTCAACAAGACTATAAACTGCATAAATGTGGACACATTTCTTAAGAGATCTTTGTGGTTTTAGATCAAGACTGTACCTTTACAAAGTGAGCGAATAAAAAGATTGAGGCTGATTTTTGGCCTTCTTGGCAGTCTTACCCAAAGGAGATAACTAGTTATAGACAAACCAGTTATGCTGGAGTTGAGGGCCAAACAGTGGGCAGACAGGTCTGGTTCCTACCATACTTCCACCAGCGATTAGTTGGGTACCCCAGAAAAAAGACTTTGACTTCACCAAAACTTTTTAAAGGATCCTTAAAATGAGGCCAATAAGGGGTGCCTGGATGGGTAAGTTTGTTAAGCATCTGCCTTAACAAATGGCTAAGGTCGTGATCCCAGGGTCCTGGGATTGAGCACTGCATTGGGCTCCCTGCTCAGCGGGGAGTCTGTTTCTCTGTCTCCCTCTGCCCCTTTCCCTGCTTGTTCTGTCTCTCTCAAATAAAGAAAATCTTTAAAAAAAATGAGGATAATAATAATTCACAGGATTATTTGAGTATTAGACATAACATACAAAAAGCACATAGTAAAGTCCCTAATGCTTAGTGGCTACTCACAAATGGTTGCTCTTAGTATTATCATTACTGCTAATACTATAACTATTTATTCCTTAACATAAAGTTTATTTTAAGGTGACAGGATCCTGATATGTAAGTACTTGGGTGCACAGGGCATACATGCAAATGAATACCTAATATGTAAGTTCCTCTTCTTGGTGTTCTATTGTATAAATATTGCTAATACTGGAGTAGAAGAGATTTTATATTGCAAAATGATGGAAAAGTAAATGATAGAAAAAAGAAAGAGTGCTAAATATATAGTGAATTCATTAAGACATGTTCTAGCCAAATATATATTTATCATCAGTTATCCAGCCAAATATATATATATATATATATACACATACATGTAAATAACATATTTATGATATAAATTATCTATTAGAAAAGATGGGTTTGGGGTGCCTGGGTGGCTCAGTCAGTTGGGCATCACACTCTTGATTTGAGCTCTGGTCATGATCTCTGGGTTGTGAAGTCACATGTGGAGTCTACTTGGGATTCTCTCTCTCCCCCTCCCTTCCGCTCCCCCACCCCAACTCTCTCTCAATCTAAATTAAAAAAAAAAAAAAACAGGAAAAAAGAAAAAAGAAAGGTGGGTTCATTAAAGAATCTCTTTCTCTCTCTCTCTTTTTTTGTTACCTGTGCGGGAGGCACTAATTCCAACTCAGAAGCTGACTCAGAGTTCAGGGCGCTTTTCCCTCCGCTTAGCTCTGGTTGAGATCTGTGCTCTGAGGACCTATATAGGGGATGAATAAAGGAGATTAATATATACCGAGAAACAAACTCAACTAGAAAACTAGTCAAGAAACCGAGTTAATTTGGATCGTAGAGAGCCATGATAATAAAGCTCTCATCAGAATTTTGATGAGATAACTTGAAAAAGATAACTTTTATATAATTTTATTACAATGACCACTTTTGAAATTTAAGTGACTGTAATGTGCTAGGTGTAATTATCTCTGATTTAGAATTTGCTTCAATTATGTACAAACAGTAAATAAATGCAATCCCAGTTTGGTTACTAATAGTTCTGCTTTCTTAACAGTATTGTGTTTTGGGGAGGGGAGCATCTCACAAAGTGTCCTTGGTGTGATTTGACCCTTATATAGAACCTGAAAAATCATAATAAATGGGTATATGCAAGGGGCAGTAGGAGAATGAGAGAGGTTGTCCTTTAAGAAGCTTGAAAAGCATGGGGAAATTCAGTTAGCTAATTTTTCTCATGGGCATTCACAGATTATTCTTAATTAGTGCATTATCTGACAATGATGATTAAGACAGTCAGAAAAGGTTACTTGTGTAACCAGAAACATTTACTTTAACTACCATTCATGTAATATATTGAATATATATACATATGTACATGCATATATAAACCTATTTTTATTGATCACCTCTGTTACACATTCAAAAAATTATCAACATATTTGTTAATAATATTGAATTCTGAATTCTAAATCTACCAAAATCATTTTTGGCTGAATTTTTGACAGTTCAGATGAAATACTTAGTTTTGGAAGCCACAACAATCAGCATTGATAAATGGAGCATTATACATAGCACCAAATATTTGGATTGATTTTACTCATTGGCTATTTCAGTACACAGGAGAAATATCCATAGAGCTGACAGACCATTAGCTATTAAAATATTTTACCATAAGAGTTCTTTTGATCCAGTTCTAGATGAGCATGATTTTCTCTCTGCCATTTGATGTCCCTTGCTATTTCGATCTCCATGAAACTTAACATCATCCCATTTTTCCAGTTGTGTTTGAATGTCTATGAAAGAGATAGGAAAGGGGTAACAGGAACAGTGAATTATAAAGTGCAGAGATAAGAAGGGAAATTAAGATTAAGAAGTCTTATACAAGCCAACTTCATTCAACTGATGCTCCTAAACCCAAGACCAACTTTTTAAGACTGCATGAAAATTAATTAAAACATATTCAGCTAAACAAAAATGAGACCTAGTAAGAGAAATTGGTTTGCTTTTAGTTAAAGAATCAAGTTGTTGGGGCGCCTGGGTGGCTCAGTGGGTTAAAGCCTCTGCCTTTGGCTTGGGTCATGGTCCCAGGATCCAGGGATCGAGTCCCTCTGAGAGGACCCCATCGGGCTCTCTGCTCACTAGGGAGCCTGCTTCCTCCTCTCTCTCTCTCTCTCTCTCTGCCTGCCTCTCTGGGAACTTGTGATCTCTGTCAAATAAATAAATAAAATCTTAAAAAAAAAAGAGAATCAAGTTGTTTTCCCAAACTTATTCCAAGAGCTATGTGCATTCTGAATTCTTTGTATAAATTCATGGAATCCCATGGGAATGAACATATGGAGTACTATCCTAGCTTCCTCCACCTAAGGAGGTGGCTTTGAGGCACTTCTGACATATTTCTAGAAAGAAATTCTGTTTAAAGAGATGAACCTCACTGTTAAAAGGAGGTAAGAAGGAACTGGAACACTATTCACAGCTTTTGTAAAACTGCTTAATTATTCATCAAATGAGGGAATGAATAATGGGAATAGGAAGAAAGGAGGTGATGGAGAAAGCCAAGAGAATGCTAGAACCATTTTCTCCCAGCGGTTTAATTCTTACAGATAAGAAATTTGGCTGGGTTGGCCCTTATTAGCAGGTGTGTGACTGTAAATAAATCACTTAACCAACTTTGCGGGTCATCTCTAAAAAGATTTGCAGTTGGTGTCCTCCAAAGTTCTTTAAGTATTTTTATGACTTCTTCACAGGACATTTTCTCAAAAGCAGAGAAATGAAAGTTTCATTTTTAAGTTTATTGTGCTATATTGTAATGCATTTAATAATATATCCTTACATAAGTGTGTACGTTTCATTATTCATCTGTACAAGTGAGAAAACCTAGAACACATTGATAGTGAGGAAGTTTTGGAGATAGTTAGAAAACTTTCCTCCAAAGAGACAGGCCTCAGAGAGGGGCATGGCAGGGGAGAGAGGACATGATGGATGCCCTTGGCTTTCTGAACTGTCTGCCACTCTTGTTTCTCCTGAGAAATGAGACCATAATGTAACTGGTTCCATGAGATAAAGTTAAGCTCTCCTTTCTCAGGAATATGTATAGTAGTAGATAAAAGTATGGCTTTGAAATTAACCAGAAATATGCTCAAATTCCAGGTCTTCCTTATACTAACTGAGATCTTGGGCAAATTATTTAAATTCTAAGTTTTTGATGAACTAATGGGCTAATGCATGTAATCATGCAGCATAGTCCTGGATGTGATAAGCCACCAATAAATGGTAGTTGTGGGGCACCTGGGTGGCTCAGTGGGTTAAAGCCTCTGCCTTCGGCTCAGGTCATGATCCCAGGATCCTCGGATCGGGCCCCACATTGGGATCTCTGCTCGGCGGGGAGCCTGCTTCCTCCTCTCTCTCTGCCTGCCTTTCTGCCTACTTGTGATCTCTCTGTCCAATAAATAAATAAAATCTTTAAAAAAAATAAATGGTAGTTGTTATTATTGTATCAGATATATCCCCATGCATGTTACATGTTCTGGCTGGCTGTTCCTGGACCTTGTGTTAAAGCTGTTCTCTCTCTCTCTTTTTCTATCTCTTGACTGGCTATTTCCCACTCCAGACTAAATGCTCCTAGAGAGCAAGATTCATGTCTCATTCTTACTTGTAACTCCAATGCCTCACATGGCACCTGCCATCTATCAAGTATTCAATATATGTAGGATGGACACATAAATGAATGAATCCACATCAGTTATGCAAGACTGAGCTCCCCAAATACTATTTAATTCAAGCACAAAAGAAGTGTGTATTGCCCATATTCCTTCATGGAATTAAGCTTTTTACTCCTTTGCCTGTAGTTTTCATGTCATTTGTGGAACTTTGTTGTATTAAGGCAAGGGCCAGCTGCAGCAGACACATGCTATTACCTTACCTAAATCTAAGGATGATGTCTCTGGGCCTCGGAGGGGCTGGCCTCTCTGCTCAGCTTCTGCACTGATGAGATCAGATCCATCAGCCTTTTTCTTGAGGGATGAGGTTTTTGATGAGGCCTCCAACTTCTTGCCTTTGGTTTGTGTTTGAGAGACTGGTTCACTCAGGTCAAGGAGATCCAAACCTGTGGTCAATACTATCAGAGATGGAAAAGGTTAAGATAAGGTCACTCACTGCCCTGAAGTTATTTTTATTATTATTATTTTTAAGATTTTTATTTATTTAATAGATAGAGAGAGATCACAAGTAGGCAGAGAGGCAGGCAGAGAGAGGAGGGGAAGCAGGCTCCCTGCTGAGAAGAGAGTCCAATGTGGGGCTCGATCCCAGGATCCTGGGATCATGACCTGAGCTGCAGGCAGTGGCTTAACCCACCGAGCCACCCAGGTGCCCCTGAAGTTATTTTTTAAAAACAGGTTTCAGTTGGGTGCAGGAAGATTTTTTGGGTATAGTGTAGGTTAGAAGTATCAAATTACCTACTTGCCTGTTGAAAGGCTCCTTCCATGGTTTGGCTATTATGGAAATTGCAGCTATGAACATTGGGGGGCACATGCCCCTTCTTTTCTTTGGGGTGAACACCCAGTAGTATAATTGCTGGTTCATAAGGTAGCTCTATTTTTAACTTTTTGAAGAACCTGCATACTGTTTTCCAAAGTGGCTGCACCACTTTGCATTCCCACCAACAGTATAAGAGGGTTCCCCTTTCTCCACATCCTCTCCAACATTTGTTGTTTCCTGTCTTGTTAATCTTTGCTATTCTAACTGGTGTAAGGTAGTATCTCAATGTGGTTTTGATTTGAATTTCCCTGATGGCTGATGATATTGAACATTTTTTCATATGTCTGTTAGCCATTCATATGTCTTTAGCGAAGTGTCTGTTCATGTCTTCTGCCCATTTTGAATGGGTAAAGAAAATGTGGTTCATATATATAATGGAATATTACTCAGCCATCAGAAAGGATGAATATCCACCATTTGCATCGACATGGATGGAACTGGAGATTATGCTAAGTGAAATAAGTCAAGCAGATAAAGACAATTATCATATGGCTTCACCCATATGTGAAACAAGGAACAGCATGGAGGACATTAGGAGAAGGAAGGGAAAAATGAAGGGGAGGAAATCAGAGGGGGAGATGAACCATGAGAGACTATGGTCTCCGAGAAAAAAACCTGAGGGTTTCAGAGGGGAAGGGGGTAGGGGAATGGGATAGCCTGGTGATGGGTATTAAGGA
The DNA here is from genome assembly GCA_004024625.1 of Mellivora capensis. Taxonomy (NCBI): domain Eukaryota; kingdom Metazoa; phylum Chordata; class Mammalia; order Carnivora; family Mustelidae; genus Mellivora; species Mellivora capensis. Next base: position 23,036 of record PISX010001074.1, read on the forward strand.
GGGCATGTATTGTGATGAGCACTGGGTGTTATACACAAATAATGAAACTAATGAAGTACTGTATGTTAACTAACATAATAAAAACAAAAGAAAGAAATTGATGTAATTGAGGTAAATGTGAAAAAAAGTATCAAGTTAGCTCACCATTGATTTCTAAAGATGGTTTGCATTTAGACTAAACAGTTTGCTACATGTTCTCCTTTATTTTGGCACTGTACAAACCCACAAAATAAGACTTAGACTAGCCTCACCAGTGATGAAAGTTTAAATCAAATTAAAATAATAAAATAGAATATGAATTCAGGTAGTAGTTACTTTATTGCTCTGCCATGTTTATAGAAGGGTATATTAAAACAGCACATTTTTTTTCCAGATAATAGTCTATAATATTCAGAGGTATGTTTGCAAAACAGTTATGAGGAAGATTTGTAAAAGTTTCTGATGTCTTTGTGTTTTAAATTTTGAACTACTAAGGTATACAGGATATAAAGGAGTGCTGTTAATCATCTTTTATTTAATTAAGCAGTTCAATCAGAAAATGGCTTGCTGTTTGAGCTCACATTAGAGAAGTATTTTACAATCCATAGCTGATGAATAGGTATACATGTTAATGTCTTTGCTACTTAATATGCAAATTTAAATTTCAATGTAACAAACCATAAAATGGCTACACTTTAACTTCCTAGCAGGTTGGTTACATTGCATTAAATACTCTAATAGAGGTAGAAATAATTTGTTTTGATGCAAAGTAGGTAAATGAGAATAAAATAGGCAAGCCTTGTAACTTTTTATCCTTTCTCTTACAGTGCAAGTCACCAGGGTGTGGCTAGCTCATCGTGAGAAATGGAAAACTTCAATTAGGGAAGGTCCCTCCAGCCCTGCCTCTCCACCAGTTCAAGCCCCTGAGACTGGCTTCTGGACTGGCCTGGTGGCTTCCTGGCCTGGGATCTCTTCTTCTGATAGTTTAGGAAAGTCAACAATGTGTCAGAAAAATCTTGGTGTTAACCCTTTCTGGCACCGCCTACAACTGTGACTGCAGCATTCTGACCTCTGACCCTCTGACCTCTCAGCTTGTCCTCTGGGTAAGGAATGGAGTTTTGTTGATAGCACTCTTTCCATGTGCTTCCCCTTTGCACTCAAGGTTAGATCAGAGCTCAGTGGTGCTCACAACCTGCATTTCTTTAGTACCATACTGTCCTCATGAGCTAATCAACCCATAGGATCTTTAGGATAGTTTGTCAAGCTGTATTCTCAATAATCTTGTTTTGATTTCAATTACGAATCATAGTGGTTGGATGTTAATGGTGAAGTGGAAAGACCCGGCTTTGTCACTGTTTAGCTGTGTGACTCCAAGAAATTTTCTTGATTTTGCTGAGTTTCAGTTTCCTCCTCGGAAAAAATGCAGATTAAATCTTTTTGGTGTGATATGAAAGTTAACTTATATAATTAGTTTATTGACTGTGTAAAGTGCCAATCATACAATAGGTACTCAATAAACATTATTTCCATTCTTTAGTGGCCAATTCGTGATGCTTTTCTTTCTTTTTGGTTGATCTCCTCCTATTCTACCTGCTTTTTTTCTATTTTGGGCAAGAAGTGTATCCATACACTCACAGAAAGAAGAAACACCACTGGGAATAAAACAGAGAGTGAAACAAAGATATTGGTCTACAGAGGATGCTCTGAAGTAAATGGCCTGAGAGCATCAGCTTATCTCATCCGAGTCTTCTTGAGGAGAGGGGGAGCCACTTTCCAGTGCTAAGATGCTCTGAGATATGAGCAGTGTTTTGTGGCCAGCAAGCACCTCAAAGTGGGAGGAAAGAAGTGGTTTTTAGAGCTAAGCTGCCTGATTTGGTGTTTAAAATTTAAGCATGGCAAGAAGCCAAAATAGGCTAGGACATAACACTTTTCATATTCTTTGAATATTTAAACAGAAATTTCCAGTCCACTATTATGTTGGCAGAGATTCTAGGCCCACCAACATTTCCTTATAATAGAAGGAAGGAAATGAATAATAGTCTCTGGAATGGCGTATATGTCTTTTTACTAATTGTACAAACAATTAGGAATTAGTCATTTGCTCCTACACTTCTTTTAGAAGCAAATTATATAGGACTTGTCTATTCGTATATAGGAAGTACATTTGTTACAGAATAATAACTGGTGAGTATTAATTTAATTCTATATCTGCTTCTCACCATTCAGAACAAATAGATTACTAAAAGAGTGAAATGCAAATTCACACTTGGCTCAGCAACATTCTTTCCCTGTCCAAACTGGCCTGGGCACTTCCTGTATTGGTTCTGAGCTCTCTGTTCCTTTGCTCTTTGCCCAGCAAATGTGAAACAAATGCTTTGCACACACAGAAAGCCCTATTTGTTACCCAGTTGGTGAAGGGGGGGAGTGGCTTGGAGGTTGGATGGTAAGCTCTGAAGCTGAGAGAGTCCCTAGGGACTACAATTTCAAAAGCATAGAAGGATGGGTGCAGCCTTTTACTTGCTGGAAGAAGACAAATTGCATTTCAGCAAGTGTGTGTGTGTGTGTGTGTGTGTGTGTGTGTGTGTTGCACTTATATGCGCTTTAGTTAAGACTTAGAAATAAAGGGTCTCACTGTTCCATATGGACTTTGAAGGGAGCATATCTTGGCATGGAAGGTGATATTTGTTTGGCTGATCTTCTTAATCCAGTTTTAAAAATTCTTTAGGCACATGAAAGTTTGGGTTCTGTAATCTGTGTGTCTGAATTGAGATAACCACCTCTTACGGTGGATGTGAAAATGTATGTGTGTGTGTGTGTGAGAGAGAGAGAGAGAGAGGGAGGGAGAGAGGGAGAGAGAGAGAGACAGGCTTGAAGATGTTACGTTGCTGGCTTTGGAGATGGAAGGAGGGGCCATAAACCAAGGAATTCCAGATACTCCCAGAAGCTGAAAAAGGCAGGAAGACAAATTCTTCCTAGAATCTCCAGAAGGAATGTGGCTCTGCTGACACCTTGATTTTAGGACTGATGACTTTCAGCATTGTAGGATAATAATTTGTGTCGTTTAAACTTGCAATAATTTGTTATAGCAGCAATAAGAAACTAACACAGTTCATATGTCAGTGCCCATGCCGGGATGCAAACACAGGCCCTGTTGTTACTCCCAAGCACGTGTTTGTCACCACTCTTCACTAGAATTTATCTGAAACTGGAGGCAATATGCTACCTCTATTGATATGGCTTTAATTATTTTTTTTGTTTAGCTCCCAATCATCTGGCAGTTTGGATATTCTGGCATAATGTAAATAGTTGGTAATCTCTGACACTTTTTTTTTTTTTTGGATCACCCAATTTCATTGGGAGGAACTTTTGAAGATGGAAGCTGTAAGATGCTATGTAAGTATTTGTTTCCATTTATCTCAAGGACATCTGATTGATGATCATAACCCATTGAACTGGAAGGCTCCTGGAGGGGTGGGTGAAGATATTTACAAATGCTAGATTACCTGGGCTATGGGAGGTGAGGCTGTTTAAACAGTTAGATTAAAATAGCACTGATTATGGAGCTCTGATTTGATGCTTTGATGGTAAGTGCAAATGCTATTTGCACCACTATAGTATAATGAGTCTCTGATTTTTAGTGAATTTCTTTTTTTTTTTTTTAAAGATTTTATTTATTTGATAGAGAGAGAGAGATCACAAGTAGGCAGAGAGGCAGGCAGAGAGAGAGGAGGAAGCAGGCTCCCCGCCAAGCAGAGAGCCCGATGTGGGGCTCGATCCCAGGACCCTGAGATCATGACCTGAGCTGAAGGCAGAGGCTTTAACCCACTAAGCCACCCAGGTGCTCCATTTAGTGAATTTCTTTTAAGGAATAAATCTACATGGAGTGGTCAGAGAGGACAGATCAAGGGACAGTCCTGATTGGTGCTGTCACAGAATGTGCCACAAGGAGCTGATGGAATCTCTGTTGTTTTGCAAGCTACGCTGGCATTCTAGAAACATGGTATTCTTTAATATAGTGGCTAAAAAGACAAGTCCCTTAGGAAGGATTTTGCCAGTGAAGTTGAATAGATACATTGAACTTTATTAATCCAACACATTTTTGCTTATTTTATTGGATTATGTTATTAAAGCTACCTCCCAAATTCTTTTTTTTAAGATTTTAAAGATTTTTTTTTTATTCATTTGACAGAGAGAGAGAGAGAGAGAGTACAGCATGGGGAGCAACAGAGGGAGAGGGAGAAGCGGGGTCCTCACTGAGCAGGGAACCTGATGTGGGGCTTGATCCCAGGACCCTGGGATCATGACCTGAGCACTCTTAACTGACTAAACCACCAGGTATCTCATGCTACTTCCCAATTTCTAAGGTCTCTTAGGAAGCATGCCATTGTCTTCACTGCTAACTGGGCTTCATAAAAATGTATTTTGTAAATACTACACTAATTTTGCAATTAAGATATTTAATTAAGTGGCTATGACAGCTAGCTGTTAAGTTAGCTCTCCCTGTCCATATATGGGTCTCTTATAGAGGTATACAGACCCCATATCAAGGAGGAAAATTATTATTTTTTAAACCATGAAAAATGTTTCTTCTATGGTAACTATCCACCTAATGGCTCAAGTTGAGGGATAAAATTCTTTTAGATCATGCAGATTGATAAATGCAAACCAAGGACCTCCTGTTTTACTTGTTTTTTAGGAAAGAATCTTTCCTGTACTTTGACATGTGTTAGATTTTTGGGGAGATTATAGACCAACAAGTTATTATTGAAAATTTTACAACACACAGTTGTTCTGTAATGTAATCATGATCTTAAAACATCCATTGTCTAGTTATGTTCCAAGCATTTGATATATGCATCTGTGATAATGTATTTATTTGTCATTTTAAAATCCAGGATATTAGCAGTGATTTTAGCTTACACATCGTTTAGGGATACAGTTTGAGAGGGCCATGGAATTAGCTATCATCTAGATCACAGATGAATTAAAAGATAATTTAGGGTGCTAATGGCAAAGAAATTAAAAACATTCTTATTTGATCTGCTTGGTATTATCACTATGGGATGACAAAAAGTTAATCCTAAAGTAGAAACAAGTGGAAAGTAAAAAAAGATAATTAAACACTTAAGAAAAAGCATATAATTTAGAACTTCTATGAGACAGGAGATTGATATGTTCTCTTAAAGTCAGTAGAGGAAAAAACCTTATCATCTGAGAGACATTTGGAAGAGATAAATATTATCCATATTGTATTCTGTGCTAATTTATATAAGAGTATATTCCTTAAATATTTAAGTAAGTGTTATGATGGTGGCACACTAGCTTTATTTTTTCATTAGAAGAAAATGCCAAGTACAAATGCCTCTCAGAACACAAGGTTCCTCAAATTTCTTCTTGATTGACTTGGTATAAGCTTGAAGCAGGTATTCTTCCATATTTTACTCCCAGATTATTTAATATCCATTCTTTAAGTGTAAGGATATAAATAATACCAGGGATGTAATAGACACTTAAAGTTCAATAACTGTCCTGATTTCTCAGTGTAATTTCATACTATTCTATAAAATGACAATGCTCTACCTAAAATTACTATTTTTTATTAAAAATTTGGACAGAAAATGATAACTGTATCTTTTGTCCAGAAACTTTAGCTATAAAATTATTGGACCAGATTAGAATTCTTTCCAAGGTGTATGTATGATAAAATTTTTCCTTTTTAAAGATGTATAATAATGTTGCACATTGAGATACCAAACAGTGGGTTCTGTAATATTTTTTAAAAAGTATATTTCTTGGGTATGAAAAATATACAGTGTTTCTGCCTTGAGATATACTTTTAAGATTAAAAAACACATCAGGGGCATGTGGGTGGCTCAGTTGGTTAAGCAACTGCCTTCGGCTCAGGTCATGATCCTGGAGTCCCCAGATCGAGTCCCACATTGGGCTCCCTGCTCAGCGGCAGGGAGTCTGCTTCTCCCTCTGGCCCCTCCCCCTCATTCTCTCTCTCCCAAATATATAAATAAAATATTTAAGGAAAAAAAAAAGTCAGACGCTTAACTGCCCACAAAAAACAAAACAAAACAAAAAACCAAAAAACCACCACCACCAACAAAAAACACATCAAATAAGAGTATTCCTTCAGGATAAAAATCTGTTTGACCCAGCTGTACTGAGTGATGAGGACAAGAAAAGGAAACCACACAGTCTCAAAATACCATTTTTCTTGAACCTCTGCTTTGGAGGGTATTGTGGACTGATATGTGTTCCCACCCAAAATTCATATGTTGAAGTCTTAATCCTCTAGTACCTTGGGATATGACTTTATTTGGAAATAGGACTGTTAGAAATAGAATTAGTTAAGAAGAGTCATATTGGAGTAGGCGCCTAATCCAATATGGCGGGTGTCCTTATGAAAAAGGGAAATCTGGATACAGAGACAGACACACACAGGAAAACATACAGACAGGGAGAATGTCATATGAAGATTGAAGTAATGCTGCCATGAGCCAAGGGACTACCAGAAACTAGGTAAGAGGCTAGGACAGTTTCTTCCTGAGCACTGTAACTTCAGAGAGAGAATGGCCCTGCTGACACCTTAGTTTGGGTTTTCTAGCTTCCAGAATTGCAAGACAATAAATATCTGTCGTATAATCCACTCAGTTTTTGGTATTTTGTCATGAAAGCCTAGAAAATGAATACAGAAGGCAATACTATCATATTGCAATCATAAGAAATTACATTTGCTTTTGAGGTTTGTTTCTTCAATATTTTGCAAGCCTTTTTTGTGTATTAGAAAAATCAAGGAGAAAAGTGACTTTTGAATTAAATATTATGTTGCTCTCTCTGGTGGGCCCTTCCTAAATGACTTAGTTTTAGCACCAGTGGGAGTTGGAAAATGCAGAAGGTACTGGAATCAAGATCTGAGAATCTATGCTTTGCAGCTTTTTTTTTTTTTTTTTTTTTTTAACAGTGGGAACTTCTCTGTACATCCAGTTCTTACGGATTTTCCTGAAAGTAGAGACATCTGCATCTTTCTAAGGGTAGCTCTCTAGTTTTGGAGGGGTAAGCTTCAGTTTCATAGATAGGGAGGATAAATCTGATCTGGTAGGATCTGAACGTATTTAATTTTCTGCTTAAATGTACCAAATACAATTATATTTGCTTGATCCCTCAAAGTGATCATTGAATTTAGAAAATGATTGCTTTTGTGTGGTAGAAGGTTAATGCATCTGAAAAGGGGAGTGTTGGGGATACTGTTTTCTAACCTGATATCTAACAGTAATGGTAACATCTGTTAGAGCTTACATGGTGTTAAGGAAGGGCTTACAGAGATTGCTTCATTTCATCTTCTCAAGTAACCTATGAGATATAGATGTTGCTGTTGCAGAGGAGGAAAGAGACTTAGTCCAGTAATTTGCCCAAGGTGAAGAGCTGCTAAGTGGCACAGCTGGGGTTTGACGTTGCCAAGTCTGACCCAGAGATCCCAGACTACCCTCCTGCATTAAGTGCCTTTATCTTGGGTTGTAATTTTTACAGCTGGGTTGTAATTTTTTTGTGGTTGTAATTTTTAGCATTTAAGGGAAATCACAATTTCCTTCACCCACGATTTTCTTCACTTACTTAAAAGTATAATGAAAATATAGCAGGCAATATCAAGCTGAGGCCATGATGGGGAAACAGAACAAGACAATAATTGTTCTCTCCTTTCTCCATTAAACTCTCTCCTGAAATCCAACATAGCCTTTGTTCTTTGACTCTGAACAGTATTTTTTCATCCTTATTTGAAAACCTGCCTTTGAATGTGAACGCTGACTGAATAAAATCAATGCAGAAAAGCTGCCTCTGATCTAGAAGGTGAAAAGTAGCGTTACGTCAGATCTTAAGAGGCTCCCTCAGGGTGAGCCTTGACTAGCATCTGTGAGAACTGAGAAATGCAGAGGGGACTAGGGGAGGTGTGATTCATCCCAGTGGCATCCTGCATCCACTCACTGGATGATACCTACTGGGGCCTATACAAATGAGAGTTCACTGTCTGGGTAGGTTTAATTCCAGAAGAACGTTCAAATAAATTGTCGGTAAGAGGAAACAAGTAACACATTTACTTGACAGAAAAATGAAATTAGCTCTATAATGTTTCCAGTATCTGAAACTTTTAATTTTGTCATCTCAATCACTTGAAGGGACTGCCTAAATTTTAATTTTACTGGACTTTGGTCATACATAGTATTTCCAGCCAGAACTTTGAAAAACCTTACTCTGAAACAGATGCTATTATTTGAAAGACTCCTTGTAATGTGACTCGAGATGCAAAGATGTAGATATGCATAGAGAAATGATTTACATTGATAGTGGGCGCTACTGTTCGCAAAGTTGGTTGGGTAAACTACACTGCGGATTCTTCTAGAATACAAACCGATGTATTAGTTTATGTGGAATATTGTATGTTCTCAACTTTCGTTTGGTTGCAAAGATTACTCTCCACTTAAAACGCATCACAGAGAGAAAATACGCATTTCACTGTAGTGAAAATTAGCTCTACTTGAGGATCAGTTAAAAGTGAAAGAATTACCGGCTGTGTTGGACGTTACTGGCCTTGCTATTGCCTCCGATTTGGTTTCACAGAGAAAGTCATCGATGGAGGGACTCAAGAGGGGTCTGCTTTCTTGCTGCTCATTCACCAGCTGAGAACAAATGAACACAGGTATCAAAGGGCTTTGTTAAACTGCAGAATAGGATGAATTACAATGCAGCCTTGCAACGAAATGAGAATAGCAAGCCTATCAATCAATAAATAAACAAATAAATAGGGAGGGACAAGAAAGAAAAAAAATACCAAGGGATGGGGAATGAGCCTTTTAGCATTGTCAACATATTTTCGATGCAGCCAACTTCAGTTTTAAAGCTCAAGCCTTTTTTTTTCCTCCTAGAACTGTTTTAGAATTATTCTCTGAATTTCAAATGTAGAAAATGACTCCTCTTGAATCACAGTTCCTACTCTTCAAGTGGATAAAATGTTACTGAGACCCGGAAGAGTGGCCTCAGACGCTGAGGTGACACATTCTGGTAGGGTGGGCAGTCAGCATTATGTGATTAAGTGTGCACACACAGAGCTCTATGTGTGTGGATGAATGTTCTCCTCCCCTCTCTCCCTTAAAAAGCTCAAGTCATCTATGGGCACATATCCTTCCTTACATTTCCTTGGGATGCTTCTGTGGTTCATGACAAGCATTATTTGGGGAGAGTAGGAAATACTTATATTAACTGTACAGGTATCCACTAGATATGTTTCTGAAAATCTATATGTAAAATGGATTTCTATCAATTCAGTTATCTTTTCCCATTGGCTTGTTCTCTAATTCCAGAAATCCTTCAGTGTGATTTTTAGTTGGTCTTTAATTATCAGTGGCAGCCAATTATTTACTTTCAGTTTTTTTGCACCTCTTAGAATCCAGACTTCCTTAGGTTCTGTTTCCATGGTTAAAGGGAAATAAATATACTCATGATATGCAAGTGGTTAATTCCTAAATTAACTGTCTGAGTTATTCAGGAGTTTTTAGATTGGCATTTCTTAAAATGGGGATAGCTGTCTAGTTTTCTACTTGTTCTAAGAAAAAGATGTGCCCCCAAATCTCTAGATTTTCAAATACTGACTTGTAAGGCTGTATTTTGAGAGACGTAAAAAACGAAAATGAAGTCTTATTTTCTTATTTTGTTTCTTCATTTTGGATATAGTTAAATTCTTTTGTAAAGACAGGGACTAATAATTTATTCCTGTATCACAGCTCTGTGAGTAGATGTGTGGAATGGGCCTAAATTAATTATAGTTTTAGAAGACCAGGGTGTTAGATCTCCGCAGATACTTTTAGTTGTAAACACTAAAAAATTATAGTCTGAATTTGATAAGAGATTTCTAGAAAGGCCCTTGTTGACATAGATATCTAAATGGAAAAGCAAAGGAAAAGGCCCAGTTAATTGAGAGGACTTGTCCTTTTAGGCAGGTCTATTTGTCAAAGGTAATAGGATTTTTTTTTTAGAGCCTCTCTCTTCATGAAAGTTCAGACTTATTTTCCGAAGGAAGCACTTGTAGCATTCTCAGATTTTCTCAGCACAGGAAGAAAGAAATACCAAAGAGGGGGATGTTTAGGGAGTCCCTCAGGAGCCCAGAACTGAGGCATGGCTTCTCCTCTGCCTCATAAGGCCTATGCCTCTTCCACACCTACTGTCTAGTTTCCCAGCACATGTCACACCCAGACTGAGGGAGTTGTTAGGTCTGCCCAATTCCCACAACTGAGCTTTTCCTTAAGCAAAATAACAAACTACATTCTGAGAGTCCATGTTTTTCAAAGTGGAGCACAGTCTGTCTGTTGGGAAATGCTAGGGTTGGAGTGGGGGATGGTGGCAGGTCTCTGGGGTGAAAAAGATGAAGGGCCAGATTTCAGATAGCATGGAAAGCTAATTTGGGAATTGAAAGTTTTTTGGTTTTGATGGAGATATGGAAGATAAAACAAGAAATATCATGAAACCTTTTCTTAGAAGCTCTGAGGTCAGAGGCTAAATCTTACTCATACTTATATCTTTCACAACTTCAAATAGAATGTTTTCATGTAAGAGGGGATCAATAAATGCCTACCAAATGGGACAGTGACTTTGCAGAAACTGAGGATATAAAATATCTGTTTCAAGCAGTCCAATTTTGAATTTTGTCTTCAGTTGGATGAATTTGGGAATTATTATTTTAGCCAGACCAAGTCCCATTTTATTTTTATTTGTATAGATAGGAATAGCTTTTTACATGATCCCCTCCTCATTTTCAAACAAATCTATGGTTTTTCTATGGTGACCTGAGAATAAGTAAATCTTTTAGGTCATAAAAGACAATTGCAAACTGAGCTGAATCCCCCAAAGATTTCCCCTCCGCTTTGCTTCCAAACTGTATGCCATTTATTCTCTCCTTATTTAGTGGTAGGATATGACTTACTGACTTTTGCTTAGAATTACTTCCTTCAGTTTGAAAATGCTTTATGAACTTACCTCATTTCATCCTTTGAGTACAAAGTATATTGATGTTATAAAAATAATAAAACGTGAGTCAAAACGTTTCCACTTTTTTAAATAATTCAGTTAGAGTGATTTCAATTTGGATCAATCAGATTATCATATGTGAGTTAAAATGACTCACCTGATTAGTTTTTAGGGCCTTTTTCTCCTCACTTTGTTTACATTTAAAATTTTCATTTCTTATGTTCCTCTTCTCAACATTTAAATCAGTTCAAGCCTTTCTAATGGTGACAGATTCTCACTTCTCTTTCAGGACCCCATTCCACTGGCACAAGGTCTGGGAACCTTCTTCAGCATGGGGCAGTGAGGGCCTTCTTACAGCATCTCCATGTTCCTAGGTTTTACCCAGTCTTAGACTTCAATTTTACCTGTTTTCCTCCTCTAAGACAATGACCTCTTTGAGGGGAGAGATCTTATCCAGTTAACTTTTGTCTCTCATAGCTGTAGTTTAATAAATACTGACTGATTCATAGTCAAACTGAATGGTGAATTGTACAAAAGAATGATTACATGAGCATCTTCAATTTCATACTGGGTCAATTCACAGAGAGGCCGGTAGTCCTCAGAAATGACGACCAATTTCCTGGCAGGTTTTAAATAATAAATCTAAGTCCATTTTCCCCCAGCTTCACATTATTTAAAAATTTGGAAACCTAGAGTTACCTACAGATTCATTTCCAAATGCAAGTCTTCTACCAAACAGTCAAGGATGCTAAGAGTGAAAGCCTAATGAGAAAAACAAGGGCATAGGTGTGCCCCACGTCATCCTTGGAAGAAGGAAATAGACCAGTACAAATGGGAGGCCGGTGACACTTCAGGACAACACTACTGTCTCACTCAGGGATTTTAAATCAGAGATGCAAATTTGAAGACTTCAAGGGAAAACCCTTATATGATCAGTGGGCATTGGAAATGAAGGGAAACTGCAGGAGTAAGAAGATAGTTGAGTACTTGCATGGAGGTGTTTCCTGGTCACCCAGAATTCAACCGACTATTGAACTTTTACACTTGCCTTGTAATCATAGGTTGTGAATGAAATATTCAGTCAAATGCCTTCAATTTACTTATGACTTAGACCAGTCAGTTGATATGGCTAATATTAGTCACCAAATTAGTTCTTATTTTATAACAATACTGTGTTTAGTATTGAGCAGAATGCAGATAATCACATCCAGCATTGATAAATTAATGTCTATTTTAAAACTTTATCTAAAAATGCATCTGCCTTAGTTTAACTTGAATTTCTCTAAATTTGGTGTTAAAAATTTAAATTAATTATGTAATCTAAGGTATAGGGGAGTATTAAGATGAAAGTAGAGTATTTTGCCTTTAAATACTGCCCGTTACTTAACTCCAGTGTATGTTTATATAGTTTATGACTTTAATCTATGTTTATTTACCTTTAAACAATGTACTGCTTAGGTGTTTCATTAAAAAATACAGAGCTAAGTGTTTGTGATAACTTCTATCACTAAGAATTAAATCCAAACCAAAATACATTTTACATGATAAAACAAGGTCTGTAAATGGTAATAACTCATCATCCCACATCTACAGTCTAGGTTGATGATCTCAAACTGTTGCTTTGATTTAGAGTGAAATATTCTGTATTTATTTTTAAACATTTTAGTACTTAAAAAATAATTTTAAAAGTTAAAACACTGAAGCTAGTAAGCTGAAAAACAGTTGACAAGTATCTTATAGCTGAACTGTTGACCTAAAAAATTGGTAATGATATACCATGTCTCTAACCTCATCTAAATAATAGAAAAAAATGAAGATTTTTTTCCTATGTTATCTATCTATCTATATATATACACACACATATATATATATAATTTTAATAGATATATCTTTATGTATTTTGGAAATTCCTTTATTATTTGACATTGTTGATTAAAATATGTGTCATTTTTTAAGTAGGTTTCATTCATAATTTTGTAATTGCATTACTTGTTTATGGTTTTATTAGTCCTATGCAAGTTTAGAAATTTGTGCAATGCCCATCAAAATAGTGACCCTATCAAAACTAATGATAAGTTTTGTTAACTGACTCAATCCATTGAAAAGATAAGATGACTTACTAGCTCATTAGCATGCTTCCTTTAAGTATTCATACTTTGAGAGTTTTGTCATATGCAGTAACTCTGACACCTGACAGAATTAATTTCTTGTGAGCTGGTAATCGTACTGATGGTTCTGCTCTGCTCCCCTCCCTCTACCTATGTTCCTACATAGGGGTCTCAGGGGCGCTTCCAGTAAAGGATAACCATGTAATCACTTTTAACTATTTGACTTGATCTAAATGTCAACTATAACTACTTTCTTGACAGAAAGTTAGACTTAAAAATGTGAATCTCTTCATGGGGAAATGAACAGATATTACTGTTTACAGCTTGGGCAGTACCAACACTGAGGCGAGCGGGAGAACTGTATCAGGCTGGTAACAGAAATCCAAACAAGGTTATATTTAATAGCCTTGAGAATGTTTTTCCAATCAAGGACATTATTTTTTTTATGTTTATCAGACACAAAAATATTTTCAGTATCAAGGTATAAGGAGTGGGGACAGAGAGAAACACAAAGGCTGAGCTTGCAAAAAAAAAAAATTCCCTTAGCAAGAAGACATCTGAAATACATAATTTTAAGATACTATGCTCTGTGACAAAAAATGAATGGGATGTATCTTGCTAAAAAGAAGTACCATTGGATGTGGTTAAAATGGAAACTTTTGGTGGTTCCTTATGAGAAAAAAAATTTGCTAACATAATTTCATTCTCATAAAGAAGAATAATTTTTTATGACACAATCAATCCCTTGGCACATAGTTGATCCTTCTATCCTCAAACTGGATTAACTTATTACAGTCTAGAGTAGTTCTGTACAATAGAACTACCATGAGAACCTGATAATTTAAATTTTTCTAGTAGCCACTTCAAAAAAATTGAAAAGAAACTGTTGAAAAATACTTTTAAGAATGTATTATATTTAGCCCAATGTATCAAAATATGATCATTTCAACATGTAATCAATAAAACATTATTAATGCCATAGTTTATATTACTTTTCTTAGGTCTAAATCTTCAAAATCGGGTGTGTATTTTATACTTTAAGCACATCTTAATTGTTGGGAGCCCCAAAGCACTCAATTGCCACGTATGGCTAGTAGCTCCTGTGCTGGACAGCCCAGGCCTAGAGAAACCGTTTTCCTTCAAAGACTTGAGGGCATATTATTTTTCCTTCAGATCTTTCATCAATGCACACTTGTTTACAAACTGCTTGACTTAAGGTGTTCGTCTATGACAGCATGACCCTGAGCTTCTATGAAGTGCTTGACATATGTTTGTTAATACAGGATTAATAACTGAATTAAACAAAAAGCAACTTTCAGGGGCCCGGAAATTTCTGAATTCAGGTCACCTGGCCAACTCTTCTGTTTTCGTTCAATTTGTGCAGCATACTATAAATGACTTCACTGGTGTGTTTGGCTAAATCCCTCTAAAAGTGATTGTAATAATCACATAATACAAAAAATGCTTCAGTATAAACTATTCTACACTTAAAACCTGTTGACCGAACAGTTATTAAACAAGTTACGAACCCAGGGTTTCAAGAACTTATTTTGTATTTAATCAGTTATGATTGTTCTAAGGAGATTATTGAGAGAGCAGCAATTAGCTTCAGATATATCTGGAATCTATGAATGAGCAGCTGGCTTTGACATACCAGTGATGAAGATGAGTCAATGTATTCAGTAGTATGTAGTGCTATGTCATAAGGGGCTTTATAGGAGATGCTGGGACAAACATATTTCAAGACACTAATACATTCACACAAGATAACAAGTAAGAATGCGGAATGGTGCACAGACTGGATGCTATGGTTGCTATGAGAAGTACTCACTTTTTCAGATCATTCTGCTGCTTTTTTGGCTTGTGCACGCCACTGGTGCATAGCAGGGAAGAAGCCACTTGTGTACAGTGGAAAAAGTATGTCAACTAATAAAGCTGCATTTGACTGAGAAATAATTGTATCACAGCTGTCACTGAATTAATTTCATAAAATCATCAACACAACAGGTGCATTACATTTTATGAATCAGAACTCTGTTTGCTGATTCATAAACTACCCAGTAGGCAACAAGAAGATGATGCATCAAAGAAAGCATTACATAATCTTCATGCAGTAAAACTGTAACTAGTACCTCAAAAACAGTCAATGCAACAATAGACAGGGATTAAAGAAGGAAGTTGCTACACACAAATGTTCTGAATATGAAAAAACGGTAATAATCACAATTTCTTTTCTAAATTAAAAAATAAAAAATATTATTTTGCATTAAATTTTAAATTCAAGCTTAGGTTATAATGGCAATTTTGGACCTTTGAAAGGGATTACTGGAAAGCACATAGCAGTGCATGGTTTAGGGAAAAGAATTTTGGGTGCTGGAGTCTGTCCTAACTTGTGATATTCTGAATGATATGTTATAGCACAACTATGCCAATGGGGATTCTGGGTAGCTCTTATCTACTGATGAACATAGCTACCATTAACCAAGAACTCCCAACTAGTTCTCACCTCCCATAGCATTTACCTGAGGAATTGTGAGCTGAATATTTTGGACACGGATTCTACAAAGGCCAGGAGATCAAGGTAAAACTGTATATGTTTTACTATATAAATTATGTAGGGAATGGAGACCTTGGTAAATATAAAGATATTTCTTTCTAATTACTACTCTGTGTGATTGGGAAGAAGCATCTCTTCTTTATGGATAAAAAACTCACAATACAAAATTTATCCCAAAGTCCTAGGAATCTTTGATAACTTTTTATATTATTTAATTTTGATTGTTGTATGTTGTTATGATTTTCATTACTTACAACACAGTGTTTAGAATAAACTAAAACCACACATGTTGGCAGCAGCTGGGGATGTGATCTGATGATATTCTAAAAATAACTTGCCATAATTTAGCTTTTGATATAAATGCCTTTCGTGAGGACTACAAATGGACATGTTTCTAATTCTAGACATGTTCATATAATTGGAACTGAATCACTGCATTTACTATTGCATTACAGAGAAAAAGAAATGTTTAAGATAACAATCTAATCTAAATTATAAGATAAATGCAAGTAAAAATATTTTTCATTTAAGAATTTAAAACTGATAGTTCCACAGAGTGGTGATGAGTATATTATACATATTTATGTGGATTTTACAGGGTGTTTCAAAAGTCCCTGAGGACATACAGGATTCACAGTCTCAGCGTGTCTTTGCATACAAATGCAAACTTTTTTCTATACTTGTTATAATAAATGCTGAAAATGGCTCTCATGTGCTTATAATGGAGATGATATTTTTGTTGTCAAGGTCACTAAGTATAAGGGAGGTCACAAATGCCATTTTCTGCATGGGGACTCAGGGACTTCTGGCTCATTCCTGTAAATTAGTTATCCACATAAATATGTATAGACATATATGTAGTATGCATAGTCACAACATAAATATATTTAACATGTAAGAAAATTTAGATATTCTACTGGTAAACTGACATATGTATACAATAGAACTTGTA